>JAUMHP010000072.1:17715905-17736661 GCA_032361065.1 Enteromius trimaculatus | reverse complement strand
AAGGAGTGGCTTCAATGATTATTAGATGCAAACACAATGTTCCATGCGCTACATAAACTGAATGCATGTTTCTCATTACAAACACACAAATACCTTTCAGTTTGAGTATGTGGACATTCTGTACAAATAAAGACATTTTTGCGTATAAAACTGGTCTGTTCTACATTCATATATCTTAAATTGCGCATGTAAAAAGCAATCTGTGCATTTGTGAATCAGGTGGCTCGGGTTCATTTATTGATTTCTTGTTCGACTCAGTTGGATTTTGAGACTCGCTTTCCGCCGTTTTAGCGCTGCCGAACTTTTTATTCGCAAAAATGTCTTTATTTGTACAAGCGTTTAATCCTGAAAGTCCACATACTCAAATTGAAAGGCATTTGTGTGTTTATAATAAGAAGCATGCATTAAATGTATGTAGTGCATGGATAATTGTGCGTGCATCTAATAATCATTTTGAGTCTAAAATCATTCCATGTTTCTATCCTACATAAATCAATTCAAATATATTGACAGCGAGGAGTTACCTGGAACTACTGAGAGCTTCGTGAACCACGTGACCGCGCGGCGGCGAGATCAAAGAGTGTCGCAACTCTGGCTCTCATCGGCTCTGGTATTAGCGCTTATGGTTCATATGAAATTACACGCTTGTCTTAGCTTTTTATTCATTTATTGTAAGTAGAATGAGCACACATGCACAAGTTCCTCCCAGAATAGTTAAAACATTAATATGATGAGTCACAGATGAGCAGTTTTCTCCCATCCTTGACCTCAGGTGCTTCCACCCGAGAGTTTTCGAAATACTTCGTCATGAGCGAGAAGCTGCTTACCGCTGTCGCTAAGCAACGAGGTGTCAACTTGTGTAAATACTTGAAAGCACATTCAACTTTTCTTATTTGTTGTCCTGTGAACTCGTCTATATAGGCTACTGATCGAATCAGACAATGTTATGCCACATTTCGTTAAATATGAATGTATGAAATTATTGTGCATTAGTATGATGCGTGATAAAATTAGGGATAGAAACAAAAAGCACGAATAGAATTTATAAAGTGTGTGTGGGGGTGATGTTCAAAATCCCCATAAGGAAACAAGCATGTAAACAATATATATACACAACATTATATATATAAATATATATTTTTTTAACTCTTCGTTTGATGGTTAGGTGCGGGTGATTGAAAATACAGCTTGTACAGTATAAAAACCACGGAAGACCGCCTATTAAATATCCCCATGAAAATGTAAGCCCAACGTGTGTTTTAATGTCAAATCAGTCAAATCTCAGAAAATCCCCACATTTCCTAAATAAAACTAAATTCTCTCAAACAGGTTGAGCCAAAATGAAAATTCTGATTTTGCAAAACCAAAAAAAAAAGACACACCATTAAATGCGACTGATCATGTTTGAATCAAGATGTAATTTAGTAGCTATCGTGTGATTTATCTGTAGTTGTTGCAAAATGTAACATTTATAATTTTAAAGGTGGCTGCATTTTGATCATATTTGACCTCAAAACTCTGATTGCTGTAACCGCGATGTATTGCTCTAAAAGTGTTTAACCTAATTGTTAAAGGTGTGTGTGTACATGCACGCCAAAGCTATAAATGGGTTTTTGAGTATTGGCCTGAAAAAAGTAAAAACCAATCTCAATCATGTTTCTTGGATCTCTTTTATCCAAGAGAGAAATGCCTGAATAATGTTGAAACTAGGGATGTTTTCCTCAAACAGATGAGATCATTACACAGAAAGCATGTTAATTCAGTGATATATCCCACAATGTGAAGCGTGTTTGTCAAAGGTCAATGCAGAATTGCCGGCTATTTTTCAGAGATAACTGGATAATTGTTGCATTGTGCTGTGTTTCAAATATTAAGTAGTCATAGTAGCATTCAGCTTGTTTTCCACTCTGAACAGTGAAACTAAATAACCAAACTGATAATAGCTGATTGAAAATTGAAACCGAACAGGTTTGGTAAAAGAAAACCAAGCATCACCACTAGATGGTGCTCCGTTCATGTTTAGTGTAAAGTGGTTTTGTCTTGTTTTCTATAAACTCTTGATTTGCACAAATCTTTGTACAGTTGAATACATTCACAAATTGTAAAATGATGTCACTGGAACAGAAATAAAAAGCAAATCGCTCAACATTTTTACAGCTACATTTATTTATATAAAAATACAAAACTTAAAAAAAAAAAAAAAAGGTTTCCATAGGAAAGCAATTCTGAAGCAATCCCATCTCTTTCATTTGCGTTTCAAATGCATCAGTGGCATACATTTCAGGTCAATAATACAGATTTCAGGTCAAAAATATTAATATTAACTTACTAATCAAGTATAAAATGGAAATGTCACTGCGGAGGAAGATATCTGTACAAGTCTGTGTGAAGAAGACCTTGCCATTTAATGAAATGTGGGGGTCTGTTTAGGAATAAACCTTCCTCCAACACACAGAAATTTACATGTACAATTAAACTTCCCTCATACTCTCCAGTCAAGTTATCTGGCCTTGCATATATATATTAAAAAAAAGAAATAGCCACAGGACTGCGAGCCTTTCTGTGCGTCTTTCAAGGTTTGAGCATTTGCAACTTACACAAACAAAGTAAAGAACAGCTGCATACAGAGCTGAAAGCTTGCAACAGTACTTATTTGAAAATGGTGGACCTTAAGACAGGGTTCGGGTGTAAACCGCTGTCTGAATGAGAACTGGCTCTCGCTCTGGATCGAGAAGCATCACAGCACTTGAGTAGGGCACGGCTTGGCTGGCACATCCAGTGTGCTCTCGCGCCCGCAGTGGGATGGCATGTTTCCAACGCACTGCTCCTCAGCAGGAAGTGCAATCCCCTGAGCACGGATCTGCTGCATACACTGCCTGCAATAAAAGTGTCAATGAACTCAGTCAAAACCATTTTCTGTTAGTCATTCTTTTAAAAATTATATATTATTTCTTACAATTTTACATGTCTAACCTATGCTTAAAATATTTTATTACATCAACGAATTCAATGTTATTCAGTGCAACAGTTTATATTTAGCTTACTTTTTTTTTGCTATAATTTTTTTTTTTATCTATATGCAGTTTATTAGTAATATTCATTGAACAGAATGGCTTATTTTAGCATGGCGTACGGTCTACTTCCTACAAAAGAACCGTTAACCAAGCTGAAAGTAGTGGGAACCCATTTCCATTTCCTACTTACCAGGCGGTGCGGGACATGATGTAATGAATATCAGGTTTCTGGAAGCCATTGAAGGTGGAGGATGCGGCCACAGTGTAGGCACCCATGTTCTCAAACAGCAGCCAGTCGCCCACCTGCATGTCAGGCAGGCTGCACTGCTCCACGATGCGGTCCAGCCCATCACAGGTTGGGCCCCAAATGCTACATGGGTACATGCGCTCATCAGGCTTGGGTTTCTGGGAGAGATAATGGGTTACAGGTTAGTCTCAGGGAAGAAACACCACCTAACAAACAGGAATCTGATGGACTCATTACATACCTTGTGCAGAGTTGGCAGGACATGAGCATGGTCATACAGAATACAGTTGAAGGAACCATAAACACCATCATTCACGTAGTACATCAGGGTTCTGTCATTAGCGCCATCCTCTTCTTCTGAAAACATTGACAAGAAATAAAGTCAGTCAAATCTAATCATTTTTATACATTACAGATTGCTTCAAAGCAGCACCACGGTTATAAACAGAGCAATAACGGTGTTATTCAATGCAGTTAAATTGATAATATTACTGAATATTAGTGTGTAGTTGCTGAATCTATTACATTCTGTGAATAACCATTTTAACACCACATTAGAAATGTTTGTTTTTACCGTCTGAGGCGGACTGCTCCTTCATGATGACCTTTTTGGCTATGATGTTGACAGCCAGCGTGTAAGCAGACGCTACATAATAGCGGCCAGGTTCAGCAATGATCCTCACGCCGCAGTCAACAGGGAAATATTTATCCAGTGCAGGATTAATCACAGCAGCGATCTGTCAACCAAAAAAAACACACGAGTTAAGTTTGGTATAACCTTAACATCTCCGGTCACTTGAAGCCAAGATAGTGATTAAGAATAAACACCTCTTCAAATTTCAGTTTGGTGTCATCGGAGCCTGGAAAGCCTCCTCCAATATCAAGCAGGGTCATGTCATATCCCAGTTCCGCCTGGTAGACAATAAAATGTTCAGACTAAGTATATTCTATTGCATAAATAAGTGCAGTTTGAAATTTTATAGCAACAAGGCCACTTACCCCCATGTCAAAAACACAGCGTGCGTCTGAGATTGCCTGGCTGTATGTCTCCGGATCGGTGCAACCGCTGCCCACATGGAAACTGACTCCAATCACGTCCAGCCCGAGCTCCTTCGCCCTCTCCAGCAACAGCCGACTGCTCCTTAACGTGGCGCCAAACTTCACACTTAACCTGCACACTGCCTTGGAGTCGTCGGTGGCGATACGCAGAACCAGTCTGCAGAAACAGAAAATTAGTTTAAATGTCAGAAAAATCTTGGAACAATGCACAAAATCATTTTATTATAATGTTTTACGAGTCGCAAAAAGATTTGTCATTGCCAGCAGATAATTTATTTTGCTTGCCAAAGTATCATGAGCAGAAAAATGTTTAATTGTGCAAAATAAATAAATTATATTATATTTATTTATTTTTAGTTAAATTAAGTAATTTTTTTAAAATGATACATTCCCAAATATTTAGTTTTACAATTTTTTTTTTTTTTTTTTTGCAACTTTATATTTTTCAATATGAAATATACCAAAAGAAAAAACATATCGTCCACACACTGCTCCATAAAAAATATTTTAATGTTGCTGCAACATTTCGACCATTAGGTCTTCATCAGGCACCTGCTGTTTACTTTGATCTGTAATATGAAATACACCCTGCTTTATATCAGTCATCAGCAACCCTGTTCTCAACAATCAAAAAAAACAAAACAAAACCATACACTATTTTGTATTAAAATGTGACCTGCTTTTGACTAAAGTTACTCACTTAGCATTCTCGTGGCTTCGTGCCACCTTCATGAGCTCCACTTCACTGTCAAACGTCATCATCCGCACTCCATGAGCAGAGGCGTACTTGATCTGAGACACCTGCTTGCAGGGGTTGGCGTAGATGATCCTGCTCGGCTCTACACCCACAGACTGCACGAGCTGGATCTCGGTCTAGCAGAAGACACCAGGATTAGAAGTCGGGTTAATACAGGATTAAAGCCGCTAAACATTCTTGCAGTTTGCTGCCGAGGTCATGCACTCATTGAGACACATGAAGAAGTCACAATCTTTCTTGAAAGGTCTTCCACATACCTTGCTTGCACAGTCGAATCCTGCTCCCAGAGATGCCAATGTTGTGATGACAGCCCTGCTGTCATTGCACTTCACTGCGTAGAACGGTGTGACACGGGGCAAAACACGCAACCACCGGAGGTGCTTCTTCAGGACGTCACCCAGGTCGGCCACATAGAAGGCATCTTTGTCATCCTGAAAGAAGAGACGTGATCAGAATGGTGGATGGCATATGCATTTAAATAAAGTTAAGATATTATAACTGCAAAATTGTAAAAAAAAAAAAAAAAAAAAGTGTATATGAATAAAAAAAGTAACAATTAGGTAGACACATGTTCTCTTACCGATAGTGATGACTCATTGATCTTCTGTTCGACAATATCACGTGCACAGAATCCCTCCTCCAGGAAGGCGAAGTCAAAGTCTGATCCAGTCAAAGAGGTCATGGTGTTTGTTCAAGATTTGATTGCAAAAGAAACTGTTAAAGAAAATGACAGGGACGTTATAAAATGTGACCGGTAAGATAACAGACTCAACTCAGTGGCCAAAGACTATTTATCTGTGTATGTAAAGTAGTAGCTTATCTTTGCACCAATGACAGCTTTAGAGACTACAAAGGCCACTGCAGCTACTGTGCAATGACACGCCACAGAAATCTGATACCATAATATGGTTATTAAATGTATTTTCTGATGTCATTTTAACTTAAGTCTGTTGTTATTTATAATAGTTTTGCGATTTTATTAGTAGTAAATATATTATAGATTAGTACTTTTCATTACGGTTTCATTTGTTTTAGTATAAGTAAAATTAATTTGATAATAAAAGTTTATAAAATGAGTTACATCTAATTTTATTTAAAGTAAAAAGTGTGTTTTTAGTTTTCATTAATTAACCCATTTCTGTAGAATTATTAACCTCTCTCACTTAAAACTTAAAAAGTGAAAAAAAGGTATGGTCTCCAAAGGAAGAATGACTCACCGGATGAATGGAAGAGATGGAATTATAACGTGGCTAACAGATGTCGAACAGCCACGGAGGTTCACCAGTGAAGTTGAATCCTTTCAGATAAGCTTCAAGGCCAGGGCCAGTGTGCACGTCTCCCAAGCAAAAATTCTGCAAGGAATAAAAAAAATATAAAAAACATGATATTCCGCAAATCAGCCCAACACACTCATTTAGTGTCTAAAACTCATTACACACAATGTGTTGTTTATCGTAACAGTCCGTATGGTGTAAAATTAGGAAATTGTTTCACAATGAAGCAGGCGCGCGCACGAACATTTCGGACACTTTTATGACGGAGAGCAATTTCGCAAAGCCGCTGAAATTAGTCCCTCCCCCGCGAAGAGCGCGACTACACCAGTTACCCAATAAGGACAAGCCCTGTTTGGACGAACTATAAGAGCCATTCCTGTCAGCCAATCACTGATCAAATCCAGCCGGTTTCTGCTTTCGGCTCAGCCAATAGAATTCACTCCTTCAGGCTAGCGAGGCTATGCCGCGTGAGGCTTCATTCATTGATCTTGATCTTGAAATTATCTGTTAGCGTTAATCAAAGAATCTGGTAGTAAACATTTTAGCAACTCCACGTCTGTCAACACAGCTGGCTCCAATGAGAATGATCTTTGTTATAACATTTATAAAAGCCGAAGTTAAACACGCACAGGAAAGTGTGACATAACGGCCACGTTGACTCAGAGAGGCCATAGTGTGTCATTTACTACGACACAACTAAACGAGACAAACGCGTCTGTATTAAACTGCTTCGAAAACATGCCAGCGAATTAACTAACGTTACGGGTCGATCGGTTAACTTTAGTTTCTTTATTTTTGATCACACTCGACCATACTGGAAGTTTATCCAAACATAACGCATATAAGATACAACGTTAGTTTCGCTCAATAGTAATCGGATAACTCACCTTAAAACGCATTTACAAAGAGTTTTCCCATTAGACCAGAGTGCTGGAAATGAATAAAGTCGGCGTTGTCCCGCACACGAACGGCTGTGGTGATCTACCGGTGAACAAACGGAGTAAAAGCCGGCGCCGGATCGCAGCTCTATATATAGTGACGTGGTTTCCAAGGTGACGCACCAGCTAAAACCGGCTCCCTCCGAGCGAGCGAACCGGTTTGTTCTTGCTAGCGACTCCTTCGCGCGTGAACGTTTGAAGGAGTGAAGAAAGAACCGATTTCCTGCGTCTGACTGAATCACGGTTACATTCTCAGCTCATTAATAATAATTATTATGATAAAACCTGTTAATGATACAGAGCTCAAAATGAACAACGGACTTAACCGTGTACAATATAACAGCTGAACATCATAAAACTATCAACCACGCTGTTGTCTCTTATTAGAAAGTATAATGTAGTAGAAGCTTGAATACATAAACAATTTAGGTTAAAATGTATAATATTTAAATGTGACAGAACTGTAGAATAGAGAAATCAAGTGTTTTGTTTTTTTAATAAACATCTATAAAATTAATAATAATAATAATAGTACTAATAGAAAAGGTCAAAACTTTAAAGCTTTTGTGGTTTTCCACAAGGGGATGATTTTTACACCAGTTTTGTTATTAATGGAAATCATTTCTAGTCATAAAAAAAAGACAACAAAATACTAATATTTACGTTAAAACTGAAAAAGTAAAAGCTAATTACAAATAGCTTTAAATAAATACTAGTCTATGGTAGTATACTGAAATATCAGTATTTTGGAACTAAGAAAAAAGCAGTTATTACAGTTACATTTGCAGTTTTTAGTAATTAAAGTATAGAGTTGGGCCAATAAATCATGCCGGCTCTCTCTCACAAAGAAGTCAGATTCATAGAAATGTGTATACACTCTTTAGTTACTCTTATTGGAAAGTTACTCTTTATTGGAAAACTATCAATAAGTCAAGAATTTCGTTGTCAATGTAAAAGATAATGTATATTGTTCAAAAGGAAAAAAAAAACTGTCTGAGGAAAATATCAGGAGAAACTTCTTAAGGCACAGTTTTAATGATAGTAACAAGCGCGAGCTCCGAGGGAGCATCATGATCTACAGACTTGGGAAACACAATTTAGGTGTTTTTTAAACTTTGTGTGTTTCTTTCGACTGGGGATGGGAGAGAGACTACAGTTTAAAATGTTTTGTGTTTACATGATTGTGCAATCTGTTGTGATACCTTAAAAAGTAATAAATATATGATTTAAAAAAAAAAGGAATTGGGCCAATGCGGATGAGGTCATGTGGAGGAGTGTTTTCTGTGCCTTTTCCTTCCTTGTAATTGGGCCATCTGGTTCCAGTTACCTCAGTTTCACGACAGCAGCTTTCAGTCAACATGCCGCAAGACCTTGTTGAAGATGCCAGAATGGATGTTTCCTCACCTTTTGCACAAACGGCCACTTCCGTCTTTTATCTTTGTTGTCATCCTGCCAGATGTGATGAAATTAGGAGTGGACACTATACCTAAATATACCACTCCTAAAACTCCCCGCAATCAAAGAAGCAGGCTAATTATGGCTATATCCTGTGCACCTGGTGACGGAAACAAATACATTTTTCCTTAAGAAAAAAAAAAAGTACTGTAGGCTTAATTGTTGGCTTATTCATGTTTGTCATTCATGAAGCTGAGATCAGTCACCATCACCTTACTAACAGAATCAGTTCATTATTATTTTATCTTAAAAGCCAACTATCAGTCAACTGTTATCTCTGAATGTAGTGAATAGTTCATTACATTGCTTTATAATCTTTATGGTGGCTATACACACCAAAGAAATTATCTTTACTTCCACATATCAGGCTTAAAGATGTATAAAAAAAATGACAAAAGAAGTGTTTAAAAAAATCATGCAAGAGTCACGAAAAGGCTTAAAGCTCTGTATTTCACACACTCGCTGTGGCTTTCACCCTGATCTTCGACTCGAGAATCTCTATGATCCCTGACGACTACATTGCTGCGGTGGGGAATACGTTTCCCAGATGCAAATGAGCCCCGAGCTCACAAAATCCAGACAGACCTTTCCAGAGCCGTGATTTTTCCTTCAGAGGTCAACTAGACCATGAGGTCATTGTTTATATCCTCAACCACAAACCACATCACTTTTTCATGAGCACAATAATATTTAATGGGTAAGAAGGTTCCTAGGTCAGTTTTCCCCCTTCCTTTAATATATTAAGGCTCCATACAACACTTTTAATGTCGCAACATTTTCCACCCTTATCACGATTTCCCAATCTGTCAATCTTGCATTTTCCATCCAATTCCATAGAGAGAGATCATGGAAGGGAATTTAGGACTAGCCTAGATCATGAAGGTTTTTTACCTCTCCAGAATAAACAATGCTGGATGTGCAGCTGACTATTATTGTAATATACTGCATTTGTTTGCAAAAAGAAAAAATTGCACGTGCACAAAATGATCTATGTATGTGTGTTCCTGAAAATAGAGATATACACGACACACAGGCTATTCTACCTTTCCCTGCATGTGTACAGTACACACAGTTTTATACTTGTGACCTCGAAACTTTATTTCTAGCAACACAGCTAGTTTTGAGTCAAAGCATGTGCCTTATTTAATCTAACACCGAGAATATGAAGGGTAAATAACTGGGTATAGTGACACAGTTGTACATGAGTTTGTTTCCCTTATCAATATAATCCCAGGCAACAAACAAGCAAAGTCTTAAGACAATATTTTGGTAAAATATCTTTTGGTAAATGAAACAAAGTAAGCAGAACCTGTTTAGCCACATGTCGAAAACAAGCTAGTTTTTTTGCTAAGAAAACGTACATGAACTACAATGGAAACGCATTTGCTTGAAACATGGATGAAGCTCATGTGACTTAAGTGCAACTGGAATCACCAGCAGACAAAGTTATTGTTATTGTGTTTCTTCTGTGTGCGTGTGGATGTCACATTCTTTGCTGATTGTCATTAATATATCATTGTTGATACTCTGTGGCAGCTTCCCAGGAACTGAAGATTATGTTCTCTGGAACTCCGAAATTCAGAATTTTCACACACATTCAATTCACAACGTTGGATGGAAACGTAGCTAGTGACAAGCCATTGTGCCCATAAAAAAATATATACATTCTTTCACTCTATTCCTGAGACTGTGTGATGTGTGTGGGCTGACAGTGATTAGAGGAAGGAGGTTTCTGTGTCACAGACATCAGGAAAGGTCAGCGATAAGCCTGCTTTATTTACCAGGACTCACCAGGTGACTGATCTCAGAGACAGCATCTGTGATGGAGACAGACCTAAGAGTATTTAGACACATTATGTGTGTCTTTATGTTTCATTAATGTATGACTAGAGACTGCATTTGTAATTCCAGTACATTAATCTTAAATGCATGCTTTTAGGTACTGTATCTCTATTATTTTTATGATGTTACTTCCCTTATATATTAAAAAAACATAAAAATACCCCCCTATGTACAACATTAAAGAGATGGTTCACCCAATAATTAAAACTGCCGAAATGACTGAATACAAAAGAATATATTTATATAGTTGCAGTATAGTTATTGTCACATCCTAATGTATTTTTGACACAAGAGGTGATATAGGTGTAGTGTCAGCACAGGTCATGACGTAGTTTAATCCTCACACAAGATGTGTAAACCTGGGTAAAGAGATTCCCTCCTTTTTGAGCCAGCAGAGTCTGGAATAAACTTGTTCTTGATCCTATTACGACTCACACATAAACAATGTGTAAAGTGCTTCCAGGGCACGCTCACTCTTTATGCGTGTGCGGCCGTTTAACGAAAACGTATACATGATTCATCAGGTAGACACACTTTTTCCAGAAAGACGTATGGTATATTCAAACTATACACATTATCAAGAGCATTCCCTGGAAACTGCAACATGACCTCTGCGTTGCATTAGAAACTCCTGCATGACTGAGTTTCCAGGTCAGCAGCACCTGACACACTTACAGGCATGTAAAAGTCACAAATACACAAATAAAGCAGCAACGGTGTAAGACAGCAATGAAGGGTCAAATCATTTTGATGAAAACACATGCTAATGCTTGTGCTGAGCTATTGGGGTATTATCTGTCAAAATTGGAAAAAAGCTTGTAAATCTCTCATTATATTTAGATTCAGCCTTTTGTGAAGTTTATTTAGTTAGTTAGTTAGCACAGGTTTTCTGGTCACTTGTCATATGCCTCGTTGATTTGAGATAATTAAAAAACTGAATCCATTTTTTTAAAATAATTTAGCGTAATGAAAAAAAAATAAAACCAATTCTTGTCAGGTCAGTCATTTTTATGTGACCACCACAAGTGCAACAAGGAGGGGGAAATATCCCAGAAAAGAACAAAAAAATATATTATAAAAATACTTATGTGAGCAGGTTTTAGTACGTTAGTCACCCAAAAGTGACTATTCTGTCATGAATTACTCCAAACCTATGGAACACAGATTACTGTCACAAGGACTATTCTAACAATGTCTTTACTATATTTTTGGGGCTTGAACATAGTTGACCCTATGAAGGTGCGGAAAGCTCTTCATCGAAATATCTTAATTTGTGTTCTGAATATGTAATATATGTAATATATAACTAGCATTTTTTTTTCTTTTTTTTTTGGAGAAAAAGAAGATCAGAATGACTGGAACATAAGTTAAATGATCTGTCAGTGGCAGGGCAAATAAGTTTGGAATTCCATGAGAATCCAACTTATAGTATAGTCTACAAGTTTACTTGTATTAATTATGATATCTAAACAAATACAGCCACAGGTCCCAAATTCAACCGTATGCATAAAAGTACTTTTAAAATGACTAAAAACCAAGTGCGTTAAAGTTTCGTCTGAGTCTGTGGGTGTGGAATAACTCTACAAACACACGATTCTGGTTTCATATGTGTTCTGCATTTCTCATGAAACATCAGACTTTCTCAAGAGGACACGTTATTGGCAGCAACATCAAAAGGTTATGTAATAGGCGTACATGGATGCGTACAAACACGTCATATGGCGTAATATAATACTGCCTTACAGACATAAGTCATTATTCACTCAGTGCTGAAATTATAGATCAAGTGATATAAATCCACTGATCTGTACCCTCCCTCAAAACAAAACATTTACAGTGGGTAAAATATTTTCCAAAGAAGTCCAAAAAACGTTATGAAACATTACACTTTTAAACAATTCGTTTCTATTGTAAAATGTAAGTCATTCCTGTTGCGCACAGCAGAATTTTCAGCATCATTCCTTCAGTCTTCATGATAATGATTCACAAATCACTCTAATAGGCTAATATTGTTTCAGGATTTGTTTATGAAAGATTGGAATGTTGATTAGAACAGCATTTATTTGGAATAGAAATTTATTTTTAAAATAAGATTTAAATATATATATATATATACAGTACAGTAGTCAGCATTCGAAGTGGATCAAAACCTTTCATCAAAGTTATTATAAGACAAGAATTTTAGGACAACTTTGATGAAAGGTTTTGATCCACTTTAAATGTTGACTACTGACTGCTTCTCACTGGTTAAAGGTTGTTCAGACTGCTGCTGATGACATCACACATCCACATCACAGACTCAACTTCTTTTTTTCTCTGCATTTGGTGTGAATTTGAGGAGTGTTTCTGTAAAATATTTCAAGGTCCTGTCAGGACGTGCGAAGGAAGACATTATTTGGCTTGAGATTGTTGATAAGTTGCCCTAAAATGAGCTTTCGCTTCAGCAACAGAAATATGTTTTATTAATACGATTTTCAACATCAACCCCTCAACAGCCTTTCTGAAGATCTGTTTGATGAGGATGAATAGTAACATTTTGAAAAACCCTGTAAAAAAACAAAACAAAACAAAAACTGCTGGTTTAAGACGGTCGTTAGTTGGTACTGAGCAGAAGTTAGTTGTTTAGGGCCAGCTCAAACCATTTGCCATGTTTCAAAACTCACTCTACCAGCGTGCCTTTTTGTTGTTGTTTTTAACATGGACGAACCACCTGCTGGTGACCATACAGTGATTATGAGTAAAGCTCTTCTGGAGCTCTTGGAGGTTGGTGTTGAAGTTAATAATGTCCACTGTTTATCTTTTCAGTTAAGAAGCAGAAGCAAATAATTTAACATATCATCCACTATTTTGGCTATTCTACTATAATTCCACTTTTAATGAATAGCCTGTTCTGTTTTGGCAACTTGTTTAATGAGTTAAAAGCGTAACAACTTTAACAATCAGTGTTATTACGTTTAAGTGAAAAGAAGTGGATGGATTTGCAAGACTTTTCCCTCTGTTACATCACGTCTCAAGAGGTTTGTGACCACAATCTTCTGCGGTCGTGCTTAAGCCCCAGTTCATGACAAAATGCATTAGATTACATATTCTCCTGCTTTTGATCTTTCCAGGCTATGGTTTTAGCAGGTGACTGCAAAGTATAGGCCGTTTATTTCAGACTGATCTCGATAAATGTCGTTCAGGAGCTGCTACTAGACAGACAGGCAGGACGAGCGCCAAGACCCGGTGTGGTGAGATCTCTCTGTTTCTCGAGTCAGCACATTTCTCTTTTCAGTTCCTCCCGCAGAAAACCAGGGAGACAAAAGAGGGAGATCAGAAGGAAAGCGCAGATGAGAGCAGGATCAAAAGAGGATAAACGAGGCCAGACGGAGTGCAAAGAAGAGAAGCTCGCCATGATCGAGACCACTGTTTTACACACATGAGAGGACACATAGAGAATGACAGAGCGCTGCCAGACACGGGCTCATGGCCTTGTGAAAAATAAGTGTGCTTAACAACTGCAGTGAATGTGCATTTGTAGTGTATTGTATTTTCCAAGTAAAAACCGTACTTGCAGCATTAGTCAAGTAACAGCAAAAAGGCCATTTAAGTGGCGTTTCATGACTGTTTCTTAACATGCAACAATGTCAATTGAAAAGTACATTTTAATTCACTGTTTTAAATAATATTTAGTGATGTTTAAAAGGGTTGTCACTACGTTCACGTTAACTAGATTTTAAGAAAAGTTAAGTTCAGCTAGTTGTATTTAATGTAAATTATAACACATTTTCATTTTTCTAAACAGTTCCAGAGTTAGGCTTTTAATCTTGTAACAGTAGCCAAACATTTTTTTTTTTGGTGAGAGATCCAGAAAGAAGCATGCTTTGAAAGTGCTGTAGACTTTTAACGGTGTTGTTAAGTATGGACGATGTGAACCCTGCGCAGTAGGCTTTGATTTCACAAGTGCTTGTGTTTTCTGACATTGTTTGATCTGTCTGCACACAAACGATACAACAAATATGAGATGAAAAGAGTGATGGAGTGGACAGACACGCACATCCTTTTCCTAGAAATTCCCAACTTCCCTCTGGACTCTCCAGCACTGAGCCTGTAAATCCCAGCACGGCCCTCAGACGGTCCTGGGCTCAGACAATGACGTGTAGAGGGGCGGCTTTTTGACCCGGATCGCTGAGGGGGGATTACTCTGAATAAGCACACCCTCTTTTGTCTGGCTGTGTGAAACCCAACCAAAGCTCTTCTCTTCTTCCATACCATTCACTAAACACAAAAGAAAACTTACACTGGTCATATATATATATTTGTAAATAATGAGCTCACATATAGTTCCACTGCAATTTTGCTGGACATTTATTGTGGACGACTACTTTTTTTTTTTTCACATTTAATGTTGAACATAAAGGCCTGTTGCAACAAGTAGACCAACAAGAAAGAAATAGTATACAGGTGCAATGACAAGTCTCATTTAGTCTAACAAAGAACACATAGCATGTTTTTAATGTATAGAATAGAATAGAATAGAATAGAATTGTTACATCCACGCCAGGCTCCATCCTCACTCCATCACCTGATCTGAATCACAGCACCAATCAAGCTCCACATAAATCCACACACCACTCCGCACACTTTGTCCGAGCTCGTTCTTGCGAGGTGGACAAACGCTACTCAAGCATTACCTGTATACTTACCCATCGAACTTACCTCTTATCTCCTCAATGTTCTTTGTCTCTGCAGATTCCCAAGATCTCCTTCCTTGTGTCTTCCAGCAAATTGTGGTTGTGGTCATCGTCCGCCAAGTGTCCGCCTGTATGTCTGTGGATTGAAAAAGAAAGGATCTGTTATTCATCGGATATACGTTGCATTCAGATATCTCTTCAGCCTCCATTACTCACCTGCCATTCATGTCAAAGACTGTTGAACTCTGTTTAATAATAAACTGTTTTACATTTTTTACAGAAGTTGTGATAAAGAGCTGGGTTGGCTGAGACCACGGCAGTTATGTCTTAGCAAGGTTGAGTTGAAGATGATGGTTCTGCATCCATCCAGAAGTGTCTGTCAGGCTGCAGTGCGAACAGCCACCGTTTGATCATATGGGTGGAATGAGAAGTAGTGTTGAGTGTCATGGATATAGCAGGAAAAGCCATGTTACTGAAGGACTGACTCTTTTGAGAATGGAGATGGAGATGGAGAAGAAAAGTGGTCCAAGCACCGAGCCTTAAGAAACCCCAGTACAAGACTTATGTAACAGTTCAAAGAAAGGTGTTGCTAATGTGTCTGAGCGCAGGCATAACTGAAGAAGAATTGGCCTGAAGGAGGCGAGTGAGGTTAGAACTAAGTTGTTTGCAAAAGTCTGCTTCCAAAGTGGAGAGAAAGAAGAGAGAGAGAGAGTGTGATTGTGGATGTGTTTGCCACAAGTATGGACATTTGGAAAGAAGAGAAGAGAAAAGAGTGCGAGAGTTCAAACAATTGTTGATTTTGTCATGGTTGTATATCATTGTAGCAGTGGAGGCATTTTAGAAGAACGTGAAGAGTGACTGATAAAAAGTAAGTTCAGTAAAAAAACAGCATATGCTTAGCTATGCTATGTTTTGAAGCATGGAAGCATTTTGAAGCTGGTTTGAACTGGTTTATGATGGTAATTTGTTGGTCGTGATCTGGTTTAAGCTGGTTCTGGTTCTGAACCAGCATATGCAGTTTTTTTCAACAGGGAGGTACAATAAAATGTTTTTAGAAGAAGAACTGACCAAAGATTAATGGCGGTGATGTTGGAGTCATATGACCATGAAAAAACACAAAAATGTTTTTAAAAAATGTAGCATTTCATCGCTTACTCACCAATGGATTTTAAATCAAATGCTACATTTCTCCAAATGTCTAACTGTGTATATCTTTTGCATGAGGGACAAGCTTTTTGTCACTGCACTAGCTCTTTATAATGGCTTACAGACAATATAACTCCATTGATTACCCTAGAAGCCTACCCTACCTAAAATGATCACCTTATAGCCTGTTGCCTTTTATGTTTTCCGATCATTGCACATGAACCTCTTATCAGCTGCAATTACTGTAAAAGCATCTTTCCATAGCAGAGCTCTGTCCCTGCCAATAAATGAGAAATACGTCACAATTACAATATTTCAGACCATATTTGTGCTCAGTACTTGTTAAAAGTCAATGTAACAGGTGAACAGCAACTATGCATGCACTGCACAACAACCATAGAGATCAACTATTAACTTTAGATGACATGTCACAAAACTAGATCTTCTAATTGTATTATTTAAATAGAATATAGAATATTATACAGAATTGTTATTTTCTAGAAAACTTGTGTGTAGCGGCAAATTATGGCCTTTAGTTGGTACAATATTCAGAATGCATATGATTTCATGCACCTGATTAATGAGTTAATTGAATCAAACTTTGTCAACACATCTTCTGGAAGAGAATGTTTTGGCTATTGTAAGCATGTGGTTTGTGCACTGATGATGTCATCCTGCTCCTAAAACAGACATGCTGAAGCATTTTCCTAAGGGAAAGCAAAGCAGTGCAAGTCTAAGCCTCGTCTAATATTGCTTTGTAGGATTAAAAACCCAAACCCAACCAAAACCGCATGTGCTCTCTATTACAGTACCATTGACATAATATATATATATATCAATGAATGAATGAATAAATGAAGGAGGCATTTATAGTGCATTATTGTGTTTATTGCTGTACAACCAAAACGTTACAAGTTTACAATCATATGGGAGTCTCTATACTTTCAGAAATATAGGTAGAAAATCTGTCACTGGTGCGGTAACTTTTCAAAAGATACACGTTTGTACTTAAATGGTCCATTTTGCCATATTAAATAGGACTTAAAGTGTACATATTTGAACCTAATAGGTACAAAAGTTTAACTTTTGAAAAACGTACCACCCCAGTGTAATTTCCTTTATTTCATTTTCCTTTATTTCCTTAACCACCATCAATTTGTGGTAATTTTATTATGTATTTTTGTCATTAGTATTATTATTATAATTTTATTTGTAATTTTGGTTTTATTAGTACATAAAATTTCCATTTCACAAACAATTAAATTGAATCTGATTATTTTTAAAGAATGATCTACATTTTTTTGCATAGAGGCCTATTAGCAATTTTTCAGTCCTCAGCATCAAACTCTTGGTATGACTGCTAATTTAAACAAACAATGAAGCATGGCATTCTTTAGGTTAGGTTAGAATCTGAACATCAGCAGTTGCTTGCAGGCTCAGGAACTTTCATTAGAGACCCGTCGGTCTATTGTTGTCATCAGAAAGAAGGCTACTCAATACGAGAAATTTTGAGGAAATTAACTACTCCCTTCATGTCCTGTTCTTTTGCTAGATTTCCTATTCAGAAAAATGTCCTGTGTGTTTTCACTACATTTCCAAAAACTACATACACACACACACACAGACAGTGAGGGCAGGAGGAAGTGACAAATATCAAATCTAACAATCAAGTGTTTCTGTTTGGATAGTTTATACGTCTGTGATGCTGGGTGACTTCAATCTATGTCTTCATCCAAACTTTTTTTTTAAGCATCATGTTTGAAGGAAACCAGCTCTGCTCATCACCTGCAGAGTACCATCCCAAAAGTAAAGTGTGCTGGTGTCAGCCTCATGCTGTGGGGCAGTTTTTTTAGCAGCAGGGACTGAGAGACTCATCAGATAAGAAGAAACCCTAAAATATAGAGACAGCCTCAAAGAAAACCCAGTCCAGAGCATTCAGAAACTCAGACTAGGCAGAAAGCCACTCACCTTCAAACAGGACAATGACCCTAAACACCCAGCAAGTGGCTTACAGACAACTCTGTGAATGTCCTTGAGTAGCCCAAACACATCCTGGGATTGATCAAATATTTCTGGAGAAATCTGAACATGTGCATCTGCCACCATCCAACCTGACAGAGCTTGAGAAGTGATGAAGTGAAGAGAAGAGTGGCAGATAAGTGACAAACTGCTGATGAGCAAAGCTTGTCGCATCAAACAGAAAATACTTGAGACTGTAAAGATGCTTCTGCTAAATATTTAGCTTAGGGTATGAATACTTATGCAATGTACTTTTTTCCATTTTTTTTTAAATAAATTTGCAAAGATGTTAAAAACCTGTGTTTTGATTTAGAGATATAGTGCATGGAGTATAGACCGATGTGGAAAAAAGTAATTAAAACAGTTTAACATAAGGGGGTATGAATACTTTCGCAAGGCACTGTATTTGTTTTATCTTACAGGATGCCTTTTTGTAAATATATTCTGTCAAAAATAAAATATGAAAATAAATAAATAATTTATATAAATTTGTGACAGCAGTTTTTAAATGTATGAACATATATAAGTAATAATAGTAGCTTCATAACATTACGTTTAAGCCACTGATGTCACATGGACCATTTTAACAGTCCTCACACCCTTTCTGGGTCTTGAATGTGGAATTTCATCAAAAATAACTTAATTCGTGTTCAAAAGGTTTAGAATGACATGATTATAAGTAATTATGACAGAATTAGTATTTTTGAAATTATCCCGCCGGGGCATACCGGGGCCACAGTCATGCTGGAATAGAACTTGTTCACACAAAGTTGAAACAGCATTGTTCAAATGGTCTTGTTATGCTGAAGCATCAAGATTTCTGTTCACTGGAAGTTGATGCCTAGCTGGACAAACAGCCCCATTGTCCATTGTACCATTGGCACAGTGCAGAGGCAAAGTTAATGTTCTCCTGGCACCAGACCACCAGACACAGAAGCGGGATTTGTCACTGGTTTCCACTGCTCCAGAGTCCACTGTCTGTGCTTTACGAAGCATGCATACAGCCACTTTGCTATTGAAACCCATTCCATAAAGCTCCCGCCACACAGTTTGTGTGTTAATATTATGCCAGTGGATGTTTGGATCTCTTCAGCTCTGGAGTCAGCAGAGTGCTGGTGACCGTTTAACAGGAGAGAAATTTCACAAACTGACTAATTGAAAGCTAGGAGCCTTGTTTTATTCACCTGTGACAACACATCTAAATGAGACTTCTGAAAGCAACAATTTAAAGGTTAGTACACCCAAACATTACAACTTCCACATGATTAAGTCTGGTGTAGGTGTATATGACTTTCCCTTTTTAGACAAATCCAATCTGAGGGATATTAAAAAGAGCATCCTTCATAAAAAGTCCTCCACCTGCCTCCAGGGGCGTTAAGGCCATCTCAGCAGACTCTGTATTATTTGTAAGAATAATATCCTTTATTTTACCTTATTTAAAACTTTCCAAACCATATGCTCTGGTGAGAATATCCTAGTCTCGCGAGAACCAACTTTTGTTCACAGCGAAGGAAGCTCTATCGTCTTGGCTTATATTGAAATCCTCCAACATTTTTTTTAATATAATTTTTGTAACTAAAATTCATGACAGGTGTTTTGTTTTGCTCTCTCTGTGGCTGGAGCCACTTTTTATGCTGCATTTATGCATTTTATTTTGCTTCAAACTCAACCTCCCTTCACTGGAATTATAAAGCTTGGAAGAAACAAGACATTTTTTAATATATCTTCAAATGTATTTGCCTGAGGGAAGTAAATCATATACATCTAGGATGGCTTGAGCGCGAGTAATTCATGGGGCAATCTTCATATTTGGATGAACTCCCAAAACATTTGCCCACATAGTGTATGTAATATGGGACAGCCTGTCTGTGCTGAGGGTTTATTCAAGTCAAACCATGATTTAGTTGTAAACCACTAAATCAAAAGCACTCTTGAAATGATCAGCACCAAAAAGTGAATCGATGCTGAATGAGAATTTGTGTGCGTGTAAAGCAGAACAGGACAGAGCAGATGTTGATAAAAATGTTTTATGGTTCTTCACAAAACACAAGGTCCAGTTTAGACTGTACTGAGAGATGTTGTGGAAAAAGACACACACACACACACACGCTCTCAAACACACAGTCTCCTAATGTGAATCATTGACAGCATCTGTAAGGGAACGGTCTCTTGAACACATAAGTGGTTCCTGCAGATGTCTATGATCAGACACAATTTAAGGCTGTATTAAAAGTCCATAAAGACGATTAGTCCAAAGTTTAAAAGGGTCTCCTTCCTCTTCCACCACCTCTTCCTCTTCCGCCGCCTCTTCCTCTTCCGCCGCCTCTTCCTC
>JAUMHP010000072.1:17694282-17715805 GCA_032361065.1 Enteromius trimaculatus | reverse complement strand
AGTTTAAAAGGGTCTCCTTCCTCTTCCACCACCTCTTCCTCTTCCGCCGCCTCTTCCTCTTCCGCCGCCTCTTCCTCGTCCTCCCCTGTTAGAATGTAAGTGTCCAGCCGCCCGTCTGATCTTCCTCCTCTCCTCATGATGGTCACGTTCAGCCTGCTGTTGAAATCGCTGCCTTTCCGTCTGAAAAGAAAAGTATATGAAACAATTAATGTCAAAAGCAATATGATTCACAACTTGTCTAAGTTCATTTTTTTCTTTTTAATTTGTTCTGAAAGGTTAAAAAAAATGTCTTGGCTGCATCTGAGCTGCGTTGAGTTGTGACAAACTAAAAGCAGTGACCGTAGACTCAGCAACAATAGCTCAGCTGTTTTTAAAATAGTGTTGCTTTTCCACTAACAGGATACCTTTCTCACTCAGCTGTAATCAAATGCATTCATTCTCTCTCTTTCAAGAAGTACTGCAAACTAAACTCATTTTAGTGATTCATCAGCTGTTTTTAGCCATTCTTTGGTCTGTTCAGACATTTCACGGAAATAAACCAGTTCAAAGAAAGGTCCCTGTATGGCATTTTACATCATTTATAGTGAAGTTAGTGCAGATGTTCATCAGATGTATATTTGTACTCCGTTCTAGTTTCGCTGGCTTGTAAAGTGTAATTTATCTACTCATGCTTTCTGACGTCAGCCAAAACAAAATGAATAAAAGAACCGCAACTGCTGCTTTAACGTGGAGAAATAAAATCTCAACAAATCCACTATGAGAAACATCTACTGTTTCAATTCTTTGTCCTATAGTGAACGTAGCACAACCACAGAGAAGAGCGCTTTCATGTGCATCTGCTAAAAGAACAGTTTATCAAAAAACAAAAAAAACAAACAAAAACAAAATTGAATGTACTTTTATATTAAACTCATATCCACAAACAGGATGTTTGTATACCTCTTGTGTTTACCAAGACAGCATTCATGTTATCAAAAATATTTTGATAATTGTGTAATATTACAATTTAAATGATCATTTTTATGTGAATATATTGTTACATTTATTTTATTTCTGTGATTTCAGCATCATTACTGCAGTCTTCAGTGCCACACAGTCCTTCAGAAATCATTCTGATGCTGATTTACTGCTCAATTATTCATTGCATTAAATTAAATTAAAACAGTTCTTACTGCCAATGTTGAAATCCAGGATACTCCGAGGAACAGTAAGTTCAAAATAGCAGTATTTCTACGAAACATTCCTTACAATCAACATATTACAATCCTAAAAATCTGTGATTTCATTTAATGCATCCTTGCTGAATTCATGTCTTTTTAGGGGAAACAAAATGTACAGTAGTACTTTACAATAAAACTAAACTGCTTCTACAGCAACTTAATGTTCATTTCAGCAATTACTAATGCATTATTAAAATCACATGTGGTGCTTGTTAACATTAGTAATGCACTCTGAATTAACATGAACTAACAATGAACAAGAGTATTTCTATGAACAAAGATGATTTAATGTATTGCTCACTGTTTGATCATATTAGTTAACATATTAACTGACGTTAACAAATGACACCCTTTTGTAAAGCGTACCAAATATCCTGACCCCAATCTTTGAACATGAACTGTGCCGTGCTTCCTTGCAGCAGAATGGGTAAATCATCACTGAACAATTACACAAGCTATTAAATGACTTCAGAAGCATGAGTCATATGGACTACTCAAACTATCCAGTTACTAAAATATTTTCAGGTCAATTTAACACCCCAACAAAGCAGCTAAGTGTACGACAGACAGGAGGAGTATGGGAATTAAACGGGCGTGTGAGCGAGCGCGGTGAGAATTCAGCGCATTTACAGAAGCCATTCTTCAGCTTCTGCCGTGAGTCAGCAGAAACGTGAGCTGGGAATGAGTCTGGCCCAGTTTTACCACACCAGAACCTTCACTCGCCCAAAGACTGAGAATATGAGACCAATATACTGCAGTAATAAATTACAACCCATTCAGCATTCCTCAACATCAGCAGAGATCAAACGAGTGGAATAAAGCCTCAGTCTGCACAGGTGGCAGCTGGGAGGCATAGTCATCTTCGTGCTTACCTTTTTGAGAGTGAAAGAGAGCTGTTTGCTTCCAACCGCTGTGTCATTGATGTTTAGCATCCCTGATCTCTCTTCCCGCTGGAGTCGCTCCTCCAGAGACGTCCTGAGGGAGGTCAGACAGAGTTACGTTTCAGTTTGACAACACAGCAGCTGAGCAAAATAATAACCGACAAATATAAATCTTTTTACTTCACGTGACATGAAAATCTTCCACAAGAGAACGTAGGATGCGGAGGGCTACAAATGTTTCTCACAAGCCTGGTGTTCGATTTATGGTTCTACATTTATTTGTTGACATACAGTACTTTGGCCACTAGTATTTTCAGCAACAAAACTTTTAAATTGCTTATTTCTATCTTCTGCGGTAGCGTGTCAGATGGAAATATCAGTTTCCATTTCCAAACGTTATTTTAGTCATTAATTGTAATAATGCAGTGAGATTATTGTCGGAGATCTGATCTGATCATCATCAGTCTGTCTGGAATCACATGAAGAAACAGAACGGACTGAGACAGACTCCATCCAGAAGAACGGCGGCAACGTCTCCAAGATGAAGAGAAAAAAGCTACCTGGAAAGCTATGGGCAGGCGTACCTCGGAACAGAAACTGTTTTACCAAAAGCTGTAAGACCAAATATTTATTTGATTTAGTTAATGGGAGTTCATTGATAAATTAACTCTATTTATGGCATTATTTTTGAAAGCATCCTCATTTTACAGCATTTTTACACGAGTGTCTGAAACGCTGAACAGTACTGAAGCTTTCCAGGTAGGGTCTTTTTCGTTTTTCTTCATCTGTGCTTGAGATCATCGTCTCGCTGAAATGTCCAGCCTTGTTTGATCTTCATCATCCTGGTACTCTAAGTGTTGGATCTGAAGCCAATATTAATTTCCACTGATGAGGGGCAGGACTGCTTTCTAATTACTGAGAGATTTCAGCTGAAGTCTTGGCTTTCCATGTGCCTTCATGTGTTCAATACTGCGTCGTTCCATCTTATTCCACATAAATACATTTCTTCACTTATTTGTTTTGTTTTGTTTGTATGAATGGATTAGTTGTTACCTACATCTGCTGAAGTCAGCGGCACCTTTAGAATCTCAGTAGAAGCCACCTTTGTTCAGTGCTTGTTTAACCCGCTGTACGTTGCAACAAACAAATGTGAAGACAAACTATTTTTTCTTTATAATAACGTGCATCCAGAAATTGTTCCTTATAATACAGCGAACACTTATTAGCCACGCAAAATATAGAACATTTTGATTTGATGTTGTCTTTAACATGGAAAAGCCCTGCTAGGTAAGAGCAGAGAGCATTACTGCCTAGCACTTTTAGGAGGTTCAGGAAGACATGCTCACTATATACGAGTCAACATGTGTTAACTATCAATAAACCACCCACTGCACTGCAAACAAGGTCAGGACAGAACCGCCATTACTGACCGACACAGAGTGCTAGTAATGGCTTGTATCATGAAAATAATACAAAAAAGGTGGAATCACTTTATTTTACACTGTCGTAATTCACAGATTAGGCACTTAGCAGTAGCAGTTGTGCTTGCATGAAATGAGATGTACTTATGTAACTAAGTTAAGGAGCAGGCTGTTATTACGTCGATGTAACACACGTTACAGACCGAGTCTGCTACACAGACACTTACACTTCAATACAATCTTGATTTTAAACAAAGTAGCCGCCTTTTCAGTTTAAAATGTTAATTTTGTGGATCTAAGCTGCAAAAATGACATGTGATCTTACATTTCACATGAACGTAACGAAGACATCAATCCATTTTTGTCCACATTTAACAGTCAAGAAAGTTAAGTTGAGGACACATGTACCAGTGTTAAATAAATCCAGTTAATTCAACAGAGATCCATCTAGTCAGGATCTGTGTGTTCATTGCGTTGAGAGATAATCTCACAAACTACAAACTTATTTTCTAGATAGATCCATAATTATTTCAGCAGCACAGATCATTTTGTGAGTCAGAATAATGTAGCTTTACATGCAAGTCTTCAATATGGCGAGTTCAGATGAACCCTATGAGAGCAATCAATCGGTTTCATGTGCCCCCGTCCACAAATAAAAACCGAGGATCAACTTCAGAATTTAAGCTCTGAAGTATACTTGAGGATATAACAGGGATTCTGTAGGTTTATGATGGAAATTTTAAGGCTTTAAGACCTTTTTAAGACCAAGTAAATAAAATGGAAGTAATAAATGGAAGGGAACACACTACGTTTGTGTTGTGTAAATGTACCTCCGTCACACAGTACGTGTTTACTAACAGATCTCCATGATAACAGCCTGAATGCCTGTTTCCGCTCACTAGAACATGGAAATAGCAGTAAATATATATATGTATATTAGAGTTGTCAAAAGACACGGTACTTCGGTACAAAGACGGTACTAAAAAATGTGAAATGTTACGGTACCAGGTTTTCTGAAGTACCGGTGGTACCGAGCAACGGGTTAACCCGGTTCATGCTGCGCTACCCGAAAGGTGCGAACTGTGCAGTTGCGTCTGCTTCATAAAAGAGAGAGATGGAGACCGGCGGTGCTACTGATGAGGTGGCTCTGAATCTGCTCGTTGAAAAGAAAGGAGGAAAGAGCCACGTGTGGAGGTTTTTTGTTTTTGAGGCTGATGACGTCATTGACCACCAAACACCCATCTGCAAGCGATGTCATCGAAGTTTTGTGTCAAAAGCAGGAAATACATCGAACCTTGTAAAACACCTCAAACATTGTAATTTGCTTAGTTAATCGTTACTGTGCGTTCGCATCAAAATTCGCCCTGGGCGCCCTGCCAGCGACGCTGTACAGAGATTTCTGGACGCTCTTGACGCTCTGACGTAGATTGAATGCTTGTCTTGTATTTAAAGGAGCCGCTAATAAAACAAGCTTGTGCGGACTGACCACACGGAGGGTACAAGTTAACCTCGTGAAATATATTGATTGTGAAAGTAATATAAAGTACATGTTTTCTTTCAATTAAAAGCCATTTGCTGCAGCTCTCTACAACAATATTTTCTGTTTAATGCAATATGTTTTGATTCTCCAGCAGAAACAGCTCTGCATGCTCTGGCGCTAAATTCACCTTGAAATTTTAAATGGCTTTTAAATGACCTGTGCAGCCAAAATACGTGTGTTAGAGAACTAATGTATGGTTAATGTTTGTATCTTTAAAACCGGTCCATCAGAAAAGCAGTTCTAGGCTATGAAATATAGTTTGCGCTGTTAGATTAAATAAAGTCCTCTTATATAAAAGTGTTTTTGTCTTTTGCTTTGGTGCTGAAACTGGTGCCGAGAGCCGTGGATTTTCACTGGTATTGGTACCGAATACTGAAATACACAGTATTTGCATATATATCTGATTTACGGAGCATTAAAACCATGGCCACTATCCACCAGCATTACCAAACTTGGAAGAGCCAGGATACACTGCTAAAAAAAAAAAGTCAGTTAGTCAGTCATATACACCTTGGATGGCTTGAGGGCGAGTAAAATATGCCTTAACCTTCATTTTATTTTCTTTAAACATGTTTAGATATTTATATCACTTTTTTTGCAGTCAAGGACATAATTTCCTGTTCCAGTTTAAGAACGTCATTTGTGGAGGGGTGAGTTAAGTCTGTTTAAGACCCACATGAACCTCGGTATAAATGGTTTTGAAATGATCAATGAGAAGAGTAACTCACTTCTGCATCTTCTGTTTGCGGACTGCGTCGCCGAAGCTGCGGAACTCCTCTCCTGCTTTGATCTGGTAGAATCTGGGCTGGCTCTGGCTCTGAGGCTCCTGCTGGCGGTTCCTGGCTGGATCAGACGTCTGTAAGCTGGTTTGGCGGTCCTGTTGCCTCCTCTCTTTCCTCTGGTTGTACATGCGCTCTCGCTCCTCCGCCCGTAAAAGACGCCGCTGCTCCCTTACTTCCTGCACCCAGCTCTTATCATCATCGTCAGAGCTCTCCTCTTCCTCCGAGGTGCCACGACCTTCCACCTCCTCCTCCTCCTCGTTCTGCTAATGGAGTCGGAGAGAAATCTCATTAACATCTTACAGTTGTTGCAAAAGTTTCATAATCAAGTCTTCATATCTTTTCACAAAACATTGTAACCTGCATTCAGAGCTGATCACTTGCTATCTGGATTATGTCATCAAATTCCAACTAAGTACTCATCGACAGAATATATAATAATAAAAATAAAAATCAAACTACAGTTCCTTTTGTATGGATTACCTGATTATATATTATTCACACAGAGATAATCCTTCATATTTACTGATTCTGAAAGAGCATGCAATGTCATTGTTGTATGCGTTTTAATGTTTGTTTATTTTTATATAAATATTTTTGTCAGGCAAACACCTTTGAAACTAAATATTTACTTGCAATATCTCTTCAGATGGTAATATTTAAATAAATTAACATATATTTGCATGTCCACAGTTCTCTGATATTGATTAATGGTCACATTGATCAGATGAGAAGTTACATTTATTATTTATTTTTACATATTTTATGATTTAATTATTTATTAGCATTTTATTAACTCACGAAACCACTGCGGATCTTACATACAGCCCAGTCAGCCCAGTTTTTTTAAACGCATTTTATGACATATTCGTATACTAAAAATCAAACAATGTCCACATTACAAACGGAATATGCCTATATCTTCGATATATTTGCTTTTTTACACAACATGGTAAATTTAATGGTAAGTTTAAACGAGTCAGATAAAAGGGAATCTAAAAAGGAGTCTGAATACATTTTCTAAAAGGAGTAACCTAAATTACGTTACTCACTACAATTTGAATCATGTGATCAATCTACCCAGCTCTGTCTCTCAGCGACAGATTTCTTTAGTATTTCTGAATTAGTTTTTATATCTTTTTTTTTCCATTTGAATTTCAGTAAAAAAACTTTAGTTTGTTGTCGTTTTTGTTACTTGTAGTACTTCGTTATATTTTAATTACATTTACAAGCCACCAGTAGAGTCGTCACGACAGTGACAGTTCTCACTCCGGTACAATACTTTGAATAATATTCATATTTCATACCTTTTTTTAATTCAGGATGAAAAGGAAAAGAAAAGAAATGTACCTGTTCCTCTTCCTGAAGCAGCTGGCTGAGTTTCTCCCTCCTCTTTTCACCCACTTTAGAGACGATGGGGTTGAGTAGCCTGAACTCCTCGCTTCGCTCATCCACCTGGTAATCAGGGTTCTCGAACATCACCTTGAAACGGTCGTCCGTCAGGAGATTGGCTACGGCCTTGAGAGAAAAACAGAACGAGAGAAGGAGTGAGAGAGACAACACTTGACTAAAACAGTTCTGTAGTCTATCAGTGTGGACATGCGTCAAAGAAACATTGCTCACATTGGCCTTTTTCTTCTTCTTCTTGGTTGAAAGCTCACTTTCCTCCATGAGTTTCATGGCCAGTGCCTTGTTGACCTTGGGCAGCTTCTGTTAGAGAAAACAAGACAAAGCACTGATGATAACAGACTATGAGAACATTAAAAAATAATAAAATGCATGGATAAATTGAATCTTGTGCTGC
Organism: Enteromius trimaculatus; assembly: GCA_032361065.1. Taxonomy (NCBI): domain Eukaryota; kingdom Metazoa; phylum Chordata; class Actinopteri; order Cypriniformes; family Cyprinidae; genus Enteromius; species Enteromius trimaculatus. Next base: position 17,708,160 of record JAUMHP010000072.1, on the reverse strand, counting down.
ATAAAATCTGGATTAAATATGAATATATTCTCCATGTCTGTATGAACGAGAGATGTCGTTTTATCTTTTACACGCATACTCAAGCATACTTACTTCACGAGCACAACACGAGTCAGTTACAGACATGAGCTCAACACACCTACATAAATGTTTGGTTTAACAGGATAAAATCATGGATGGAATATATTATACAGTACAATGTAGTTCTGAAATTGAATAATTATCAGAATTTTTACTTTTCAGAATTACATTCCACTGTAAAATAACATGATAAATGTTTTAATTTTAGCATTTGTTTGGCAAAAAATACATTGTTCATTTTTATTTTTTTTTTCAAGAAATTTTTTTGAAAGTTTAGAAAGTTTTTTTAATTCAAGTTTAATTAGAGTTTATTTAATTACCTCTGGCTTTGAAAACAGACAAGACAACGTTTCTGAAAAATAATCAGGGTCCTATTATTATTGTAAGCATTTTAATAAACTATTGAAGTAGTTATAACATTTTAAATTAACTATTAAAATAAAAACATAAAAATTATATTAAATTTAATAATGGGTCCATACAATGTCCATATGGTTTAACAATTTGATAAAAAATTTAATTATATTATGGAAGTTCACTTAATTATACTTGCTTTTTGAAGTCTACAATTACTAAATGGAATAAGCTGGAAAATAAAACACATTTTAACTCTTTGTTTTAAGGTGTCCTTGTTACAAGTGTTACCTGAGCAATATTAATTAACTACATGTACTTACTATAAGGTAAAGGTTAGGATTAGGGTTTGTCTTAGGGTGACTTGCATGTAATCATTTATATTTAATTGTTATAACAATAATAAGCACATGTAATGACTAACAAGGAAGAACACCTTAAAATAAAGTTTTAGCACAGATTTCATAGGGACCCAACACTGGCTAACAAAGCTCTTAAACATTTATACAATTTATTTTTCTCTCACTAAAAAACAATCAAACCAGATTTCTTACAACCAACTGTTCTGTGGTCTACATCTGCCAGGTTTACTCCTAGCTGAGATCAGGACACACACACGTACATTAGTTTTTGTGAAAAGTGGGGACTCTCTTTAGGTCTAATGGTGTTTATACTGTACACCTACACCAACCCTACACCTAACAGGAAACTGTTCAGGAAAAAATGTCATTTTGTGTGATTTATGAGCGTTTTAAAAAGTGGGGACATGGGGTAATGTCCTGAAAAGTCACCTTCTCCTTGTAATACCCATGTCATCATACAGAGTCATGTCCTCATTTGTCACAGAAACGAGCATTACCTTGAGCGGCACTCTCTGAGCTCTCGACTCCTCAATCTTCTGCCGGATTAGGTCCTTACGGTAATCTTCATAGGCAAACGGGTTCGCCATGGTCTTCACCTACGCCAGTGCACAGAAATGGAACATGAACCATCATTTGAAAACAGAGAATGTTCCATCAAACGGCAGAACATGCACAGACGCTCAGACTGAAATCTGCACCTTGTGGTAGAGCCTGATGTCCATGAAGAAGCCGTGCATGTAGGCCCTGAGCAGAGGCGAGCCAATCAGATGTGTCAGACCTTACAGGAAGAAGAAAACAAGTCAAACATCAGGAAATGCAACAAAAGGTTCGAGAATCGCAAAGAATAATGGATTTAGCACAAATGATATCAGCTGCTGGGCTATGTTTTGGATGTATATTCCACCCTCAAGTTGTTTCAAAGCTGAATGAGTTTCTTCCTTCTGTTGAAAACATACGATCATCTTTTGGAGGATGTGGTTGGTTCTAATTAACTTCCACAGCCCTAGACTTATATTGTATTTTTTTCTGTGCTACCACCAACTGTTGAAGAAAAACTTGATGACAATTTGCATTTCTATCAGATGAAGTGGACAAAAAGACAAGACTGACTTTATGCATCCAATAAAAATCAATGTTTTGAGCAAAACTAATTTGATATTTTTCTTTTTGGGGTCACTGTAGTGTTTCTTAAGCATGCACAGTTGATCTGCTGAATACCGTCATGCAGCAAGTACACCAACTACTTCAACACCAGCATCCTCAACCTAACGCTCTATACAACAGACTGCATTACAAACCTGCTTTTAAGCATTTAAAGAATTCAGCTGACCTTTGTCTATTGAGCCGGGATGAACTATTCCTTCAAATTTTTTATTGCTATCAGTAAAGATAAAACAAAACTGACCCCAGACCAGCTGCATGACACACATCTGTCTGAACAGATCCGCACCCAGAGCACCAAATTACAAATGTGTCACAGTGTCTTTAGGAGGAGGGTTAACAGTACAAGCGTAGCTGGATCTCCTGTACATCTCGATGTGGTTCAGTGAACTTCTGCACCAGCTTCTGTTACTACAGCTTTTGCCAGTGACGGTGGCATAGACAGAGACACTAGTCCTGTTACATAACCCTGCTGAACCCCGTCCCTCCACGTCACAAAACCAACTGCATCACATGCTGACGCCGGCATTCCTCTGCTGTTTTCCCATCCTCGACCCACTGAACTGGATCTTATCATCACATTTGTATTTGTTCAGTTTGCTAGCATGCATCATTCTTTGAGTTTTAGCAGATCGACTGAGACCACTCAAGGACTCTCTGTGGCTCAATGCCGGCAATCACACCTGCGACTGACTGACGCACCTCCTGGAATGTTCTCGTAGTAAATACTTTATAAGCAGATGCTTGTCATAACGTGCTCCTCAGTGATCAAACTACAGCTAGACCTTAAAGTGCCCCTATTATGCTTTTTCAAATATGATCGTTCATGCAGTGTGTCATGTAGCCGTATGTGAACGGAAACTATCTGCAAAGTAATGACACTGACAGTGCACGATAAATAAAGTTATTGTCTATCAAAAACAAGAGTCGACTCACATTCACCTAAACGAGTCGTCAACCTTTTTGAATCTTTCTCTGTTACCGAGCCACGTCACTAGGTAACATATTTTGCATAATGTGAGTTAAGCATAATTAATGAGTTAATTTGTTTTATATGCCCTTCTGAAAGATGAATCTACAAAGAATGAGTGATTAACAGTCTCTTGTTGTGTTCGCGTCATTTTACTGATGACTGCTTTTCCGATCTGGGAGTACAACACGATATTCACCAAACACTTGCTCTTAAAAGAAGGATCAGAGCCTGGTTTATTTGGACCGGCTTGCTACTCTGAACTTCTACCTGCAAGTACGATTAATAATTGATGATTGTATTTTCTTGCGATCGTATGTGTGTATGTGATGTTGTGTAACAACCCTGTACATGTCTTGGTAAGCTCTGTAGTTCTGTTGTTATATAATGCAGTCTAAACATTGTGGCTGTCTGTCTGTCTCATCACGAGTTTAAGGCCCTGTTTACACGAAGAGAAGCAGCAGGTATTTCCCTGCGGTTTGGTTATGCCCCAGAAAATGCTTAACGTCATGTGAGCGCCCTATTTAACGTTACATCGGTTTGGCATAGTTATCGCGCTCGACGGCGTATTTATGCGGGTTGATATAAATGACAAGTTTTTTGAATATTATTTTGCGTGCACAATGTTATTATTAAAAACGTAGGGCAGTATTAATAATTTCTCTAATGACCCGGCTATGTGTAAATGTGGTCTAAGTAATGTTAAACGATGCTTAACACAGTGTTATGCTTTATGCAATGCTATATATATGCTTATAAAGTTCACTAGAGGTGTGCCCGATTCGCTTACAAAAGCACTGTCCGTGGTAGTTTTGGTTGAAGCTTTGAGTCTGTGGAGCGCTGTAGCGGTAGACCAATCATACAGGACTGCGCCATCTGACCAATCACAGTGAAGGCTCGCGGGAGGGAGGGGTTTACACAAACAGAGTCTTCGAACTGCTTCACACGAGTCGTTTACGAATCATTTAGAAATGGGGTAAAATAAAATATTTTTTAGAGAAAACTAAAGTGTTTTTTGACCTCGAAAGCATGTAAACCTGTTTTAAGACACTCATAAAACAATATTAGCCACCTTTAAAATGGCATAATAGGGGCACTTTAAATTAAAATGTACAGAAATAAAAGGAAAAAACTTAGAATGCTTGTGGCTTGAATTCACTACAGATACAAGCCTGAAAAATGTAAGTTTGCTGGGTCCAGTTGGGCCCTGATTGATTAGCGGACCTCTAATGTAGGGCTGGGCGATATATATTGAGCGATATATTATGCGCATCCCATCAGTAAAGCCGGTTCTTTGATTAGCGCTAAATCTCCATCAGCTGTTTTTAAAAGAAACGCCAGTTTGTGAACAGAGACGTAGATCGGTGAGAAGCTACGCGTTAGTTTCGTGGGTGATTCAATGGCGCAGCTTCTCAGTGATGTATGTTCATATTTTATAACTGAATTAAACTGTAATTTTAATTAAAAAAAAAAAGAAAAAAAAAAGAAAGATGCATGAAAGATGAAAATATGATTATTAGAATAAAATCTAAAATTAAGAAATTGATAATAAAATGCTATGCTAATTAAAGCTAAAAACTATGCTAATAAACAATGCCTTTACTGCTTCATTTCTGAATGACTAGCAAATGCCTCGCAATAAGTTCACATGAATTTATATTAAATCTTGATTTGATTCAATTGTATATGCAATTAAAAAACAAATCTAAAATACACGCTTAAACACACGCACACATGTGCGTCTTAAGTTGCTGGGGCATATTTATAGCAATAGACAAAAATACATTGTAAGGGTGAAAATTATTGCTTTTTCTTTTATGCCAAAAATTATTGGGACATTAAGTAAAGATCATGTCCCATGAAGGTATTCTGTAATTTTCTACCGTAAATATGTACACACCCTCAGATTCCAGATTTTAAATAGTTTAAAAAAAAATACTGTCCAGTGCTAACAAACCAGTGTTTTATCTTATTGTTACTCTTCTGACAGGCTGGGCAGAAGGAGATAGACTTACTCAGGTTCTCTAGGTCTTTGCGGGTGACAAACTTATAGTCGTCGTAAATGGTGCTCTCTGGGTTCTCCTCAAGCTCCTCTGTCAGGTTATCCAGGAAGGAGCACCAGCGTGGAGCCGGACCAAGAGCCTAAAGACAGCATGACGACACACCAGAGATAATGTGAGTGGACAGGTGTACAGCATCTCGGAACACGCCGGATATTCTGCAGATGAACGTTTCAGGATGAATTTCTTTTAAGCTGCTGTGATAACTAGTCAGACTTCACCGAGAAATGCAGCCCGGAAGGCCAACCCTTCACACCCAGGTCACAACATTTCACCCTTCTGCCATCTGAGAAACGATACAAACACTGTGCGCCCATAAAACAAGACCCCAAAATAGCTTTCAGCACAGAGCAGCTGCTCTATTGAACACCCCACCTTCTACAGGGACCTACACACCTCAGACACTTCCCAGCATACTTTAGTGCAGTCACCTCATTGTGTAAAATCTTTATCTATCATGGTCAAGATGTCAGCTATACTAACGCAACACTAGTCACTTCCTGCTTAATTGCATATGTCTACATTTGTGGACATACACTGCGTTTACATTCATGCACATTCGCTGTCAAGGTGTCCTCTGTGTACTGTATTGAATAACGCATTGTGTATATGGTATTGTATTGTACAGAGTATGGTGTATAATAGTAGACTCTTCGGTGTATAATATATACACGGTACGCCACCAGAGTTTCAGTGTACAGTGACAATAGTTTGTTCTTCAACTGACCCACACAAAGGCTGTTTTTATGCACCATGTTTTTATTGTGACATTTTCATTTCAATTAAGCCCATTTCTAGTTATATATATATATAAAAGCATGATTGCTCACCCTAATGAGTGGAAAAGTCACACATTGTGTGTGTGTGTGTGCGCTCAATTCAAACACAGACAGAGTAAACCCTCTCTTACTGCCAGGCACAGAGTTATATCATGTGCAGGTTTAGATCAGAACATAGTTTCTCAGAAATGCTTCAGCTGCCCTTAACTACCATTGCCCTGTTAACTATAAACACAATAAAAGCACCGCTGGGGCCTGCATTTACTTAGAAAGAAGGGAAAAAGGTGTAGCTGATAGGCGTATACAGACGTGCCATGACTAAACAAGATATGAGGAACAAAATGTGCTCAAAGCACTGGCTGCTTTTAGCAGCGTACTTGATAGCACGCCATCTGTTACTTACAGGGATGTAAAAGGTGTTCATTTTGGGATCTTCATTGGCAGTGAAGAGCATACCTGTAAATTGGGACACAGAACAGCAATTAGAAAACAAACACACCCCTCACGGGGGGAAAAAAAAAACATATACAGTGAGTCAGCTGGTGGACAATGTCACGCTCTGCCAACGGGTGCATGCAGGCCTAAACACACCGTACAATCAACAATAATCAGTCTATAACACAGAACTCCAATGAGCTTTTGCTGGTCAGTACCCTACAAAAGAATGAGGTTGGGATACTTTGGTCTCTAAGCCTCTGCATTTATTTTATTTAAAGAAAAAAAAAGATTGTGAAAAATTTGTAGAATTAAAAATCAATTTTCAGCATCTATTGCATTGCTTGTCATTCCTTTAGGTTTTTCATTAAAAGATTAAAACTGAATAAAGTGGTCTGCAAAAATAAAGGATTCTCTATATGTACTGTAACGATGCAAGACGTGTGATGTTACGTATAATGAAATCTAACTGTTTTGCATGCATTTGTATAATTTTATATTTTATAAATAGTTCATTTTTTTACATAAAAAAAAGCAATACAAATTTATGTAATTTGCACAACTATTGACATGTTTACCACTGGCAAAATGCTTCATGCTTTTGAAAAATATAGTAAAATGGCAATAATGTAGAATTATTACAAATTAAAATACGGGCTGAATCGCAGCATATTATTTTCTTAATATATGTTGAATATAAACTGTTTAACGTTGGCTTTAGCAAAGCATTCTTTCATTTGTTCATGATTGGCTGACTGCACATTGTCATTTACATATGTGCAAATGTAATTTTTTAAAAACAAATCAAATCAGATTTAATGATATAATAAGAGGACTGCTGCATTTTATTATACTAGTCTTTTGTTTAAAGTGGTTTTTAGTGTTTTCGCTGTCAAACCATGACCTTCAATTTTCTATTGTAAGAGACAATCAAAGCATCTGAAATGAAAAATACAAATTTACACGCCCTGTGAACAAGATGAGATCAATCATTTTGGTCTGCTTTCCAGTAAGAGAAGGATTATCATTTCTAAATATGCTACAAAGTTTATATTGGCCTCTTTCAGTACGAATGCCATGAAATGCCACAAAACTCCAATTTGGATTTCAAGGGGTCAGTTAGAGATCAACTAGCAGCTTCTTGTGGTTAAACTTCAGTTCTATTTGCGTGAACTAACCGGAGCCGGGGTAGAGACACACATCATTGATGTTGGCCTGCGGCTCGATGGAGGAAAACACTCTTCCCTGAAATTAAGAGATAAAAAAAAAAAAAAGTTACACGTTTGATGTTTTCCTTTGAAGGTTGATTGCTGGATGTCTGGATATGTAGCACAGCAGCACTTACATTGTCTTTATTCCACATCTTGATGATTTTGGAGTCGGCAGAGATCACCAGGTCCAGTGGGTTGTGGAAGTGAAGAGATTTGATAGGCAGTCCATAGTAATGATCTTTAACCAGCAGAGGACGTGAAGAACGAAGATCATAGATGAGAACCTGAGGACACGTCACAGCTTGATGAGCACTGGAAATCTGAAGAGTTATACTCAGGAATCTCCTCAATGCCAGGAATAAAACTGACCTGTCCAGTGCTGGTGCCCACTGCCATGCCCAGAGAGCCATTAAACTTCAGCGCACTGATGGACGGCAGACCTTCCACCCTTCAGCACACGAGGATGAGGTTATTTGATTGATAACAGTATTAGCCTGGAGTATGAAGTATGGTTTGTATGAAGTAAACGTAATAATAACTTTATTTAATATCTGTAACTATACTATTACGAGTTACATCAGAACTATATATATATATTTTTTTTTTTTAAAAAAGGAAGTTCTATCAAATATGATGCTCAACATAAAACATGTGCAAACTGTTATATATTTTTTTAAACAATTCTATTTCTAAAAAAAAAAATTTTTCAAGGGCTTTACAGGTTTAATCATAATGCAATGATTTAAATGTTTATGACACAGATATTATAAGCCTGGATACACTGCCTTTTGGGAAAAAATGTCTGAAACTTAAATTATTCACAGAAAATCTGGTTTAACAGCTGTGGTCACCATTCATATGAGTCATAAAACATAAAAAAAGACAGATTATTCATTATTGGGTGAACGGTGAAATATTTCTCTGAGGCGTATATGAGAATAACAGACGCATGTAACTTACTCGGTCCCATCAGTGATGCTGCTGAGAGCGCAGTCCAAAACACCCACTCGACTCCGGACACGAGGGTCCCAGCAGTCCACCCTGCCCTTCACATACACACACACACACACACATGAACACACAACACAATAACTCTAACACAAACACCAGTCCTGAGAAAAACACCTACCTCTAATGTTCCCGCAGCAAACAGCTGATGGACAGGATTGATGTCACACACGTTCAGTTCTCTGTGAGGACATCAGATCTTTACAATTCATACAGTACTAACCTATGCTCCTGTGATGGATGCTTGGGTGGTTATGACGACGTAGCCAACAGTATCATGTAATGATCATCAATATTTATGATATATAATAATAATATATCATAATGATAATGTAATAATGATCATCAGTATCATCAATATTTTGCATCTTAAACTATTATATAAATATTCTATTATAACAGCATTTTATATTGCTTTATTATGCATCGTTATATAATCGCATTAAATATGCACATAACAGGGACTACATCAGCATTTCATTCAAATGTGAATACCCTATTATATATATTACTGTGCTGTCAAACGATTAATCACATCCAAAATAAGTTTTTGTTTTCATAATATACATATGTGTACTATGTATATTTATTTTTTATACATATATATAAAAATACAAACACATACAGTATATTTTTACAAATATTTACATGTATATACATTTATAAATAAATATATAAACATATAAATATATATACACATGCATGTGTTTGTACTTATATATACATTAGTTTTAAATAATTTTCATGACTTCAGTTTTGGTAAACTATTAGAACTATTTTTCATTATAAAAATGTACTTTCCACACAGCTACATTATGCTAAAAAAGCCAAGCGTGCATAAAAGGTGAAATGAGCTACTCAAAATACACAACTTTCTTTCAAGTTTCGATGTTTAGAATTGAAACCCTAAATATACACTAATCATGTCAACCGGCAGAAATATAGCCACCATGGATGTGAGAGCAGAGGCAGGGCAGTGCAACAGCGCCCTGAGGTGGTGAGATACTCACGCTGCATCTGTCTGTAAGGAGTTGAGGAACCTTCCTTGTTCAAGATTCAGTCTGAAGACCTCCGAGCTACAGGGGAAACACAACACATGTACCTCACTTACAAAACTAGAGAGCTCACACAAAGTTAGGAGTTAACAGGGTTTGCACAGCGTCCTGTGTGTGTTAATTAGGACCAACTGTGATGCATACCAAAAGCAGCAATGAAAATCAAAATGAATCGCAGATGAAAGGGCTATTCACAGCAAGACTGAACTGAAAAAGCGCTCCGGGCATTTATTTGTGTTGATGTCAGAGGAAGACGTCACTCGTTTCAGAACGAATCAGCATAACTCACCGTGCGACAAACATTTCAACCTTGATGCAAGTCATCTGATTATATATACTTGACTCGCTTAGATGCCTTAGTTTTCAAATAACATCATAAGTTTATTCCATAGCTACGAAAACAAATGGATCTAAAATATGACTGTTCAAAGGTTTGGGGTCAGTAAGATTATTTAAACGCTCTTTTGCTCACCGAGGGTGTATTTATTTGATTCAGAATTACTGTGAAATATTATTTTTGATTTAAAATAACTCTTATTCCATGAATAATGGAAAAATTATTCAAAATGCAATGTATTCCTGTGATCAAAGCTGGATCCCCATCATTACTCCAGTGTCACGTGATGCTGCTTTAAACGATTGAAAACAACACTTTTGTGGAAACACTAAATGTGATACTTTTGAAGTATTCTTTGATGAATTGAAAGAACGGCATTTCTTTGAAATGACAAAAGTAGATGAAATAAGGAAAGGAGGAAGTAAATATTTGTTCTGGCGGGACTAGTCCAATTAAGTGAGGTTTTTTTGTGGGCAGAGCCTATCTAGTTGCAGAAAGTTATATTTCAAAATTCTGAGGTTATTCTCGCGATTCCGAGGATAAAATCAACTCATCATTCTGTCTCTTGAGTTTACATCACACACTTCATTACTTCTGGCACAAACTGACTGCTGTTGAGTTAAATCAAGCGGCAAAAAACTCAGAAATATGAGATATAAAGTTGTATTTTATAGTCAGAGTTGTGAGATAAAATCTGTAAATCGTTACAAGTATTTAGTAATAATATTTTATGCTGTAAATGAGCAAATATATGCTCCATATGAACTGCATGTGTGAATATTATGAATAATATCAAACGAATGCTTTAAAAGTAGAGTAATCATAGCAGGTTTCATTCATTAGTCTATACATTTAAACATCTTCGTTGAGCATCAAATGATGTTTTTGGTGACAATTCTATGCAAATTATTTGCATTCCGATTCTGACAACACATCTGATCTCAGTGCAGTTTTTCCCGTGTCACTCCGCTTGTTACCAGTGTTACCAGACATCTTCACAAAATTGGTCTATAGACGTAGATAACGCGTGATTTTCAGCGTGGCGTCTCACCTGGCACCCACAAAGTACAGATCACAGGACGGGTAGTGGTAGGAAAAATCTCTGCCAAACTTGGGGATGCGGGTCTTGTAGTAATGTCCGTGCTGAGAGTGGAATTCCACATAGCGGTCTATATGCAGAAATACTAGCTATAAGAAACAGACACACAGTCAAACAAACCACTACAACACAACAACTCTGAAACCTCATGCTGACCGGGGCTCTGCTGAGTTTTTTTTAAGACCAGACTTAAGTCCTGCACAAATAAAATAAATATAGCTACCCATCTTCCGAACATGCCTCCTTATGCCAAGTAATGGGAGGTACTTCTGGTGCTATAAGACTATAACACACCATTTCAAATCAAAAGATGCTACAATTTCTTTCTTTTTCTTAAGAATGGGCTGTACATGTTCACTCATTCAGGAGTAAACATTATGTTCGGTATCTTACTGTGACGTGATATAACAATGATATATGTGGAGCGTAAGTATATTTGTAGCAATAGCCTAAAATACATCTTTTGTGTCAAAAAACCGTAGAATATTAAGTAAAGATGATGCTCCGTGAAGATATTTTGTAAATTTCCTATCGTAAATATAGCAAAACTTCATGAATGCATCAATTGAAAGCTTATTTATACAGTTTTCAGATGATCAAAAGTAGATCACAAGTTTGACATGAATGCACATTATATTACTACAGGCCAGCAGAAAGAGCAACAGCACAGCGTTCATAACCATGTTAGGATGTGCCACTGTTTTCTCTCCCCAAAAATTCTCTTAAATCTTATTTGTTAAAATAACACAAGCGTACAACAAAAACAGCAGACGCACTGAGAGCAGCATGCAAAGGTGTGTGGGTTTTACCTTAGAGTAGTCCTCAGATAGGATGTCAAACGTCACCACTGTGAGAGGAATAAAAGCCATGTGGTGAGAGACAAAGCGCTCTTAATTACATCATCAAGCCATCATCTGCTGTGTTATTTGTAATCAGCGGCACATTAATGAGAGCTCAGGTTGTGTGTGCGTGGACACTCTGATTAAATATTAAGCAACGCACTGGGCTTTTATTACAGAGACAGCACCAAGCCCAACCCTTGACTCCATTCCACTAGAGCTAGCATTTATAACAGCCACGGATGCTGAAACCATATTTGCATGCATCATGAAGTCATTAAAGCGCTTACCGTCAGACTCCAGGCACCTCTCGAATTTCAGAGACAGTTGATAAGTGTCATAGCATCGGACTCTAGGTTTATATGTGCCTGAAAGCATTCAAAAACATTTTCGGATTATATCAAATTAATGTTCAGCATCGTTGATCTGTTCCCAAAGTCTAAATCTGTGCATTCAGCATATGTAACCGCTACAGACACAGACCTGCAGCTAAGATAAACTGGCCATCTCGTGACACACGGAGAGAGGTGCAGACCGTGGGCATCTCAAAATCCTGGATCAGCTCAATCCTCTTCTGGATATCTGTTAAAGATACGATTGAAGACATTAGCAAACGTCTTTTTAACGAGCTACAGGAGAGAGTATAGGAGAGTTTGGAAAGCTGTGTGTCTACGTTTATCACAAAAAATAAACAGACAGAGGTCTAACTATAACATACATCAAAACATACTTCAGTGTAACATGATGTAACTTCAGCGAAGGTTTCACATTACAAATATAACTCCTAATTCACAATTCATGTCACATTAATATTACAAGAACAAAAAGAAAATTACATTGAGCTAAATTATAGAGTGTTACAAATGTTGCGAACACTTAACATGCTATTTTTTATGGAAAAAGAGATCATTTATAGCATTATTTCACAAACTGTTAAAGAACTATGAAATCTGAGGACTCACCAACATCGTTTTTCTGTAGGACTCTCTTCTTTCGATCAGACAGCCACTGAAATAAACCAATTTAGTGTCAGATAAATACATATAATGTCTCTTTTTATGCACGTTATACATACCAAGCCTAAAAACGACTTAAATGTTGACATTACACGAGGTACATTCATAATTCACACCATAACAAAACCAGTTAAAGCCAGACGGCACATACTAATGTAATCTGTTTTTACACAGACCTAAAGCATTAAATTCATTCATATACTGTTTGGATGTAAACTCCAGGTGTGTACGTATATGTAAATAAGATCCAACCTAATGGAACCAAAGATATTTGTTGTATATTAATAATCTCAGTAGGAGTCATAAAAGAAGCTGAAAATGACAGTTAAAGTGTTTTTGTTTCTAAATCACGGGTGAAGGCTGGACGTTTACATTACAAGCTTTACTGTCATTCACTGTATTCACATTCGTCACTAAGTCACCAAAAACACAAACAGAAGAGCTTTACCTCCGGAAGAGATTTCCCATGACTCAGATTATAGATCTTCACGTTATTAACACTGGACACCTGCATCTCTAAAGCGCTCAGACAGAGCTTGTGATCATAACACACGAATTCATGTAAAAGTTGAAGTACAAATGGTAGTCGGCATGAACATCACACGTGGAAACACAACAGGAAGTGAGGAGGCGATGGATGAAGTCCGGGTAGAAACACATTCCGCGACGATAGTTCCGACCTACTGAGATTATTATTTTTTTTTATTTTACTTTTTTTTGAATCCTTTCATTGTTAACGTTAATATTTATTAACAAAAAACACAGTTACTTCTAAATATGAGGTATTATAACTTAAATAAAAGCACTCTTCTTATAAATTCCCCTGTGATAGTAAAGTCCCATTGAAAAGCAATCCAGCAGTTTTAGGATGATTCTATAAATTGATGAGCAGCATCACCTCAGCTTAAGTTATTTTTATATTTTTTTATCTGTTATCCCAGATGTATTATTTTAGGAGAATTTAAAAGACACTGTGGGATTATATTTTTTGTTAACTTTGCTTAATCAATATATTCAGCAGTTACATTGATATATTTTTATTAGTTCTGTTTAATCAATATATTCAGCAATTATTCAATGTATTCAGCAATCATATTTGTATTAATTCTGT
>JAUMHP010000072.1:17656040-17670785 GCA_032361065.1 Enteromius trimaculatus | reverse complement strand
AAACAGGCTAATGTCAGTAAAATGTAGTATTAATTTCCTCTGCCATCACTTTTGAAAACTTCACCACTTCACCGCAGCATATGCAATAGCATCCTGAAAGAATAACATAAGAAGATGTCTTGGATGACTATTTGATGCAGGGAGAAAGTGTAATGAAATGTTTTATTTGTTTTGTAGGTCAGACAATCTGCAAATCAAAAGATGTCATCATAACATGATTAAATGTCAAACGCCTACACAAGCATATACACTCACTGACATGCAAAGCCATTGCTCATTACGATGCAACTGTATAATGTGGACTCAATTCGAGCTTTAGATTAGATTAGATTAGATTAAACTTTCTTTTCACTGTTACACGCAAGACAACGAAATGCAGTTAGCATCTAACCAGAAATGCAACAAGCAAACGTATAGGATATACAGTGCATTCAATATGCAAATAAAGAAGTACTATGGACATAATTTACAGATTTCCAAATACTATCAGTATGATATAGAGATGGATGTATTCTAAAAATACTACACAGATGGATTATGCCGTAAGTGATCGTTCTGACAATAACAGAGTTTCAGGAGAGGAGTGCTCCCGCTTTCCTCCTTCTGGCATCCCGCTTTTTGCAAACCATCCTCCTCCCACTACTCCTCCATCCAGCTCAATCCTGTCCTCCGGGGGGCACCGAGAGCTCGAGCCGGGTGCCGAAACTTCGCTTGGGCTCAGGCCTCTCGCTCTCCCGGCTTTTTTTTAATAAGCAGATTTAGTGATAGAGAGGGATCACAATAATCTCCTTAGTCTTACTCCTGTTAAGGAGCAGGTTATTGTCTTTTTCTCCCCCGTATTGTTATAAATAAGCCTAATTGTTATCAATTGACTTAGGATGGAAAACGTAATTCAGTTGCATTTAATCTGCCACAAGAGGGGCATAACATCTAAAACAGATGTGAGCCCTGAAAAGAGGGGCAGGGTAACAATAGAAAACAATAGAAAACACCATGTGTTAGCCCTGTGATCCAGGCAAACAAAGGACACCGCATACAAACTGAGCTGATAAAACTGGTGCCAACAGTCACTGGGCAAAAGATGACCAAAAAGAATTTCTGCAGAAATCTTTAATGCATTCATGCATGTATGGATGCATTTACGTATTGCTAGTTTGCACTTAATAATGTTAAAGCTTTGTGTATTATATTGTATTTGTTAATCATACGCCCACTTAAAAGTGCTAGAGAATATTTTTAATGTAGGAAACAACAAGAACAAAATAAGCAGTTTCATAAGAGAAGTAAATGACTTTTCACGACAACTGGGATTTATCTTACATCACTTTTCATTCCTTCCTGTGGTATCCGTAAACAGTGACCGAGTGTCTTACAACTGAAACTCAATGACATCAAGGCTGTAATGTGATGAGTTATTAAATCCCATGTCATCCAAGTTGACCGTTCCACTTTCTCCAACAGTAAGTAATACAGACCCTCACATCTCTTACAAGTAAGACAATCTCTGGCCTGACAGTGTATATACAATTCAATAATGTCCATTTCCTATTTCCTGTCACGTGATCATTCGTGTGACAGGCAGCCCCAGCCCAGTCTCATACATACAGTCATTAAAATAGGTAATGGAATAAATGGCTAAGACATCATGCAAATTAAAATGTGTTTTGTGTTACAGTGTCACAAGACAACGCAGCAATCCTCTCTGTTCCGCTGTTTACTTCTCAGTTTTTGTTTGTTGAGGTCAGCTGATCTGATGTCTTCCCTCTGCTTATAGAGATATCAAAGGTTTAATTAGAGAGTGTAATGTCTTTGAAAGATCAGTCCTTTAAACATTTTTACGTTTTTTATATATATATTTAAGAGATCAAAACTTTTCCTGTAGGTGGTAAAAAGCCAAATGAGCATCATCATCATGTAGGAGGGAAAAAAGGACATCAAAGAATAAGCTTCATCAGATGAACCGGGAAACAACAGAAGCATTTTATCAACACTGTATTTGTGAGTCACTTGTGGGCTGGCCTATAGAAACATAAAGGGACAGACTCAAACAGGTGCATCACATTCAAATATTCCTCTCAAATCAGAAAGAAGGACTTTAAAGAAGAAGTCACTTAGAGGTACAGTATTATTTGATCAAGGTGTATTTGTTTGCAAGAGACTGTTAAATGTGCTTTAGTTGAGACAAAACTGAATTATGTCGAGTGACTATTATTTCCATAGCACCGTATACAGCTTATTTCACAGCAGCTTTACAGGAATAAACAGGAGAAGAACGTTTTAGTATTGTTGTGAAATTAATTTATTTGCACTATAAGGAGCTCCCGAAATTGTGATTATTGAGCTGAGTTAGGTTTAGTGTTAGTGCAGTTAAACCTGTAATATTTCTCTATTTTTTATGCTTAATTACTGTGTAAAATAAGTAAATGCAGTCAGATCATTAAATGTGCAGAAATACAGCTGTGGCAGTGTGTAAGTTTTGCAGAGGGAACATCAGTCTACTGAAACAAGGACACAAATGCCTTTCATTTTTCGTAAAGATCACTGTGGTATCGTTATCTTATCTGCTATCTATACAGAAACATGTACGTAACTTCCCTCTCACACGCTGCTAGGCAAAAGGTTTACCATACTTTTGAGTACTTATTATGGCAATATATTAGTAGTGCAACTGTAACTGTAATGTTTTCTGACACTTTGCACATCAATGCACATCAGTTGCCACTAAATTAAAATGTGTTATACTTTATATGAAATTCAAGTAGCTGAAGTTCTGAGCGATTTCAGAAGTCAGTGGACGTTAATGTATTGTTTCATAATTACTTCTGTTTTCTTAGAAATATGGTTAAAAATAACTACTAAATTTAATTCCTATTGACATCCAACAACATCCAAGTAAGTGTACTTACAGTTTTTTCAGCTTTTTACACACAAAATCTTTACATGTCACACAATTTCTAAAAGCCAACGCTCACAACACCAGAAGCACACACCAAAATCTGCAAAACCACCCAGTAATTATCAGATGTACACACAGTTTTCAATTTCATGAAAAACATAACGCGCCATTCTGTGTAAAACACAGAAATCTAACAATAAACTTGTGATAATCGATATTTGATATGAGATGTAAGGCATTTGCATTTTGTGTGTGCAATTCATGTATGTGTGTAAAAAGCATGACAAAAGATGATTAAAACATGCTCATTGCAGTTAAACTTAGAATTTTATACTGTTACAAAATGCACCTATTTGCACATAGGTCCCCCCCCCCCCAATACACGTGTTTTTACAAGGAATGAGCTTTTGTTTGATATGCAGATAGTTGATAAAACAAACAAATATTGGAGTACTGTGTAGTTGTTTTTTTTTTTTTAAGATGTTCAGATTTGAATTCTTTCTCTCTTTTCTTTCAAGGTCCAGTCATACAGTTATGACTGAGTACATGGATGTCACAACTCAAACAGAATATTTTTTCAGTTATGATGAGGATTATGATGATGCAACACCTTGTAACCTCACACAGTTAAACGAACAGCAAGTGACCATCCCGACCTTCATCTACTCTCTAATTTGCACGCTCGGCCTGCTCGGCAACATTTTGGTCCTTCTAACATATGCCTTCTATAAGAAAGCAAAAACTATGACCGATATCTACCTGGTTAACGTGGCACTGGCGGATCTGCTCTTCGTCATCGCCCTTCCGCTGATCATCTATAACGAACAGCACGACTGGAGCATGGGCAAGTGGGCTTGTAAGTTTCTGAGCGCAACCTACAGCATCAACGTCTACAGCAGCACGCTCCTGCTGGCCTGCATCAGCGGTGACCGCTACATCGCCATTGTGCAAGCCCAGAGATCAGTTCGGATCCGCCATCAAGTTCAGGCGTACAGCCGTTTCATCTGCTTAGTCGTATGGCTGCTGGCCTTTATTTTGTCTCTGCCTACGCTTTTATATTGCCAGAAGGAAAACAACGAATGCATCCTCAGCTTTGAGGAGCACGACCTTGCCAAAATTATGAAGATCCTGATTCCGAGCATGCAGATGGTCCTCGGGTTCCTGGTGCCATTGATGGTCATGATTTTCTGCTACTCGTGCACCATGGTGACTTTGCTCAAAGCACAAAACTTCCAGAAGCACAAGGCGATTCGCGTGGTCCTGGCCGTGGTCTTTGTGTTCATCCTTTGCCATCTGCCTTACAACGTGGCTCTTCTGGTCCACACCAGCAAACGGTTCACTGAGAAAGTCTGCACGGAAGAACAGCAGACCCTAATGACTTTGTCCATCAGCAGGAGCGTGGCCTACCTTCACTGCTGCCTGAATCCTATTCTGTACGCCTTCATCGGGGTTAAATTCAGGAGCAGCTTTTGTCAGATCTTTAGGGACTTGCGGTGCCTGGGGAAGCGGTACATTTCGGGACGCTCCTCTCAGCAGACCTCTGAGCTGTACATATCAACTAACAAAACCATTGTTGGACAGAACCATGACAACCCATCATCATTTACAATGTGAAAGGACTTGTTCTCAAGGAAGCGGTGATCTGTGGATTGTTTGGTTGGTGCTTGGTTTGTATTTTCGTTTCATGGATTACCGAAATGAAACTTTTGGTAAACTTTTTGCATTCATTAATGCATTAATTGACACTGACTAACAACAAGTGATGCAACAATACATGTCATTTCAGAACCATTAAATAATATTCATATATATATATTTTTTTTTAAATAAATGAATTAATTGGCCTAATTTTTTTTTTGTTTTTAGAAATTATTTTCATTATCTTCATTCATGTTACCTAATGCACTCATGTTAATTAATAGAACTTTAATGTAGTGTTACCACTTGTTTTGAAAGTACTGATGTGGAAAAATGGTAAACATTTCGGTTTTCTAAATGGTGTCCTATTCAAATGCTTCTTCACAGTAACTTTATTGTGGGCCAACTACTACAGCCTATGCCCAATTTGCAAGGCAAATGCATATTGGAAAAATGCATATCAGTCTCTGGTATTAAACTATGAGTGTTAAGGTAATCTTGTAAGTTTCAGTATAATGCATTATATAAATGTATTATGGAAATATTAAAATCAAGTTTTAATAAGAAAACCAAAGCATTTCAACAGTAACCATGTAAAGCCTACTAAATAATTGTGCATTGCATTATGCTTTGATCATAAAACCAAGCTTCTAAATATAATCTTACTAAGACATATAGGGAGCATTTTAAGACCAAACAATGGCAATAATGTATTTTAAGATATCTCAGTGCAAGCCTTTTCCAGTTTAGACATTTATTTTAATCTCTGTTTGGGAAACTGCCCCATAGAGATATAGAATGCTGATATTTGTATCATTTAAAGTATCTGCTACACTGTTATAAAAATGTACATTCCAAGTTGCAACAAAACATGTGTCTGTGTAAATAAATGTATAAACATATATAAACTGTCAACTATAAAATGTTTCAATAAAGGTTCAATAAGAAAAAAAAAAAAAAATGTCAGGCTGTAATCTTTGAATAAGACTGCCTGTGTAACGCTCTGCTGCGTGGCAGTGCTCAGTGAGATCTGCTGGATAGGTTTATGAAGTGATAAAACAGTGTTGTATTATGTAGCATTGTATTGCTGTATGGCGTGTAAAGTGTTAGACAGGGACTTTTGGCCTTGTGGTTGAAAAAGAGGCCCTTTATCCTAGCATATCTTTGCAAACTAAATACAATGACACACTTCTTCTTCCTTTGAATATAAATGTACATACACAACTTACTGAAAGCAGTAGGATGATTATCTAAATCTAAAAAAATGGGTCACAGAACAATATGCTTTCAGATAATGGTTAAAATGAAAAGCAGAAATGAAAACATTATAAATAAAACGTCATGACGTGACATGACTTGACCTAGAGTAACATCACATCCACAAAAGCAGGAAAGATCACAGGAAGAAAACCCTACTGGTGTCTTTTTAAACATTTCAGCGTAACACAGCTCAGTTTTATGTAGTTAAATTATGCTTATCTTAGTTCCTCATACTACATCTGTGAACAACACACTGAATTTGCATACACACACATTATGGCAACATAACATGCCCAAATTTACATTATAAATTCATCAAGTTTAACGAACAGTAAGTTCATTTTCATTATTATAATATGATATATTATTATTTTTATTATATTACTTTTTATTTAAAAATAGAACTTAGCACTGTGATGCAAAGCTGCATTTTCACATGATCAGCACATGATGCTTTGGAAATCATTGTGTGATGCTGATTTGCTGCTCGAGAATCATTGTGTGGCATTTCTGTGGAAACCATGATAGAGGATTCTTTGATGAAAAGAAAGTTCAAAAGAACTAAATATTTCAATCATTTTCACTGCCCCAAACTTAGTAAAATAGGGAGTACAAAATACACCTTTATAATAAAGAATAATTCACTATTTCCATATTTTTGTGAACAACTGTCCAGGAAAATTTGTAATGTTAGAGTTACAGCAGTCTTAGAGCAAGAACTTGAGTCATCTGTTTAAAGCGAGCTCTCTTATAATGAATAAACACATTATGAATAAAGCATTACTTTACGCCTGTGATACATGAAACTTACACAAAACAAAGAATCAGTGATACAAGCAGGGAGAAAAGGGCAAATGTAGAAAAACAACTTATCTCTCCAGGATACGAGCAGGTATCTGGTTTGAGGTTTGGGAGCAGTGAGAGCATGTAACATGGCATTGATAACCACAGAGCAATCCTTATATCCTGAAGTGCACACTAAATTAAAATATTCACATGCCATCTTAATGTATTTCCGGTTGAATGTTCGTTTACGTGCATCATCAAATTCATCCCATATGTCTTGCTGTGTTTTCTTTGGCAGAATGTTTGTGGCCATGCCAAAATTTCCAGGCTGAATGATACTGACCTACAAGAACAGGAAAAAAAAAAAAAAGAGTTCACTTAGGCCTTTAAACATGAGTGATAATGTGAGTTTCTCTTTAAAAGAGCTACTCGGGTTTTACCTCAACTCCAAAACTGGCCATCTCTACTCTCAAGCAGTCTGCAAATGCTTCCAGTCCCCGTTTGGATACACTGTATGCTCCCATGTTCAGACAGTTGAAGAAAGAAAATATACTTGACACATATAACATACGACCTAAGAACAAATGATGAAATGAAGCAGTAAGTAAAACTTGCAGTAAGGAAAAAAAGTTATCTGCATCACTCAATAAGTGTTTCTTTTGGGCTGATCAGTGTCAGAAACAGTTTTTATTTTAATAGAGCTAAGAAAACTTTACAAAAATATGAATCCCAGCTCACACAAACCTATCAGCTTACTGGGTGCACCTTTGGTCAGAGTTTTACTTCCTTATTAGTCATGTTTTTTACTGTTTGTGAAGAATACTAATAGGATTATAGAATCAAGAAGAATACGTTTTAACAGATGTATTATTCTAAATGATTTTTCATACAGATTAATTTTGTAATTATTTCTAATTTAGTACATTTGTTAAATAAATACAAATATATATTTAAGGCAAATGCTGTGCATGTTATTTAAAATATAGAAATATTATATAAAATGGCTTTATATAAGATTATTAGAAAACACAAATCAGTCGACCACTGGTTAGACTTTATTTTCATAGTCCACTTTAGACATTTTACTAAAAATAAGTAACGTTGTAACTAGATGTCAACTAATTCCCATTAATTCATAATTACATGTCTGGAACATCTCTGGAATCGTCCAGAGGGCACTCCAGCCCGGACTATGTTTATTGTTTACCTGTCTCTGTTAAGGATATTATTATGAACCTTTGTCTCCTCCCAGCTTGTTTGTCGCCATGGTTCCCCATTAGATCCTCCTCCCCTTGGTCTCGTAATCTGGTCTATTTACTGGCCTGTTCGTTTACTGTTACTGATCATTTTGGATGTACCTTGTGTTTCCCCCTTTGTAAGCCTTTTGTTTCCCTGTGTTTTTTCTGTTCTGGATTATCGTTCTTAACCTTGCCTGCCCCCGGAATCTCGCTCTTGCCTCGCCCCTTGGATACCGTTTGCTATTTGCCCAATCACTGCTACGCCCATTGGACTATTGTGTTTTTGCCTCTGATACTCCTGTTTGCCGTTGCCACTACTCTGCCTGTTCTGACCCTGTGTTTAGACTAATATAGAAGTTTGCATTTGGATCCACATGCCTCCACTCTTCCTCATTACAGAATGGTCAGCCAAAGAGGATCCAGCAGCTTCTTCCCGTGTCAATGTCCAGTTATGGATCCTATAGAACAGCTCATTTCATTAAAACAAAACCAGTTGTCTGTTGAGGAGTACACGTATCAGTTCAGCGATCTGCTCACTCAGGTACCGCATGACGAAAACCTGCACACGATGGCCGCCGATCCCGAGTCACTGCACCAGCCTTCAGCCAAAATGGAAATCAAGCCACAGTCTTCAGCCACCACGAACCAGCGTACCCTGGTGTCATGAGTGCTGCACATGAAGACATCAAGGCCTTTCCGAGGCATATAAGGCTGATATCCAGTTTAGCGGACCCCCCGTTGATATCAGTAAGAGCAGCCGGTGTGACCAGGGTTTCTGCAAAGGGTTTCCACACAACCCCTGGAGGTAATGGTTGTTCCTGCAGAAGTTTTGGAGGTTCCGCTGGGGATTGCACAGTCAACCTAGGTGTCAACTCCACCCATGGACACTCGGGAGGTTCTGCCAGTGGCTGCACAAACCCCTAACCTGCCTGTGATCACCCTTGACATTCTCCAGAAGCCTGTGCCTTACCTAGTTTTGGTCACGGAGGCCATCCTCGAACTCTCGTCTGACCCTGTGCCAGCCATGGAGGCCCTGAATTGGCCACCAAGGCCAACCTTGAACTATCGTTTTGTCCTGTAACGGCCATGGAGGCCATTGAAGATGTTAGATGTGTTCCTGGGTCAAGGAACATATTTTGTTGGAACAACATTTTAATCCAAAATTTTAGTTTTGACCATATATCTACACCTAAACCTTACCTTACCCATGAGTAAGGCCTAAAATCCTATTTAATGATAGACGACTGACACTGATGTACTAAACACTGATTGTAAGCCTAAACTTCACAAAAACTATAAACCGCTTCCTCAAATCTGATTGCGATCCAGCCCATCTTCTCACTGGTGCCCCCGCCTCCCTTAACCCTCTGTCTAACTTCTCTGCTTCTGCCTTTCCTTCCTTCCCTGCTTCTTCCTCCACCTCAGCCTCCAGCATGCAAAATCCCAGTAAAATACCATCGCCACCTCCACGCGGTGCTGGCTGGAAACAACTACCTCTGGGAAGTTGGCCAACGGTGAGGGTCGTCGACGTCAGGTGGAGCGACGCATCGGTCGACGTGACTATCCTCTCGGTCGCATCAAAATTCAAATACGTTTCAAACTTTGAAAGACTGCACCAGGCCGTCCCCCGTAGGTGACGCGCGCCGTCCTCGCCCAAACAACGTGAGAAGTGGACAAGGGCAACAAAGAAGCAAAAAGAAGCAAGTCCATTTCCGCCTTGGAACACTCAACATTGGAACGATGACCCGAAGAAGCCGTGAAATATCAGATACTCTCGAGACATGCCGCATCAACATCGCTTGCATCCAGGAGACCAAATGGGCAGGAGCGAAGGTGAGAGACATTGACGACAGATTCAAACTATACTACAACGGCAAGAGGACGCCTCACCGCCTGTTGTCACTCAAGATCGACACTGGAGCAACCGTGCTACGAGTCCTGTCATGCTATGCGCTGCAATCGAACTGCCGAGAAGATGAGAAAGACAAATTTTGGGAATGCCTTGAGACCCACTTACTATCAATTGGCCCAGAAGAGCACGTGGTTGAAGGAGGTGACTTCAATGTACATGTTGGCCAAAAAAGACATGGTTATGAAGATTTTTTAATGGAGGCCAAGGCTTTGGGACCCAGAATGACGATGGAGGCCGCGTCCTGGACTGTGCAGAAGCGCACAACCTTGTGGTGACCAACACCTTCTTTATGAAGAAACTGGCACATCTTATTACATACTCCAGCGGCGAATGGGACACCCAAATCGACTACTGGCTTACTCGGCGATGCCACCTCAATCTGTTGACCAAGGTGAAAGTAATTCCATCAACCAACATTGGCCCCCAGCACCAGCTACTTGTCATGGACCTCCGCCTCGACCCTGGCCAGCGACGACGGACCCAGAAATTGACCAGCAAGAAGATCAAATGGTGGAGACTACCTGAACGACTGGACCGAACGAAGTGGAGACAACTTTGCAAACAAGCAAACCCTGCAATCGGACTCAACGCCAGGATGAAGATTCAATCGCTATATGGAGGTCATCTGCTCCACTTATCCTCTGCGCAGGCGTGAGCTCAGTGATAATTGCTGAATTCGCTCTGTCATACGGGGGCTCCCACTTTTATACCCCACATGTACGTCGCTTTGGATAAATGAATTTAGCGTCTGCTAAATGAATAAATGTAAATGTTATACCTACCACCGTTTATACTCCACAAAAAGTGCCATTCGTATCCCTCAATGGAACCTCTGTACTTACTGGGGACCATTAGACCTACAGCTCCATAACTGAGTTTTTACTAGCTGCCGTAACATCTCTTGTGTGGTCTGCAGATCGGTTTCCCACTCATCCACCACCTGCCCCTACGTTAATCCATTTATCTCTCCTTGCCCTGAATTTACCCCACCAAAATCCACTAGCTATGTTCCCAAAATCCCCTCTTTGCTTTCTCTCCCCTCTCGCCAGCCCCACCCCCTCTCTCAAACTCCAGTCTGCTTAGAGTTTAATGACGGCAGATGTAATAGAGCCCACTGCAGATACATGCACGTCTGCACCTTTGTGGAGGGGTTCACGCCAAATTTGTTTGCTCCATTGTGAAAGCTCTCAATAAAAGCCAAAGAAAATAACTCCTAATCAAGTTGAATCGGGATATATCTTCACACCCTGATCCTAACTTCTCTAACTATCTCTTAACAGGTCTAAAACAAGGGTTCCACCCAAGAGTCAGCTGCCTCCCCGATCAAACGCTTATTTGCTCCAACCTCCAGTCAGCCGTCACAGATCCCGATTCCGTCAATCTTCTGATTAAAAAATAATTAGACGGAGGCTTTGTGATCGGCCCATTTCAAAACTCCCCGCTCGATACCTTTCGAGTCAGCACTATCGGGATAGCTCCTGAAAATTTTCAGGCAAAAAACGTCTTATCATTGATCTCTCCTCTCCTCACAATTCAGTTAATCCCAGCATAAATACCCTCATTCCTCAAGAGGAATTTTCGCTAAACTACCAAGACACAGATCAGGCGGTCACCATGATTAAAAAAGTAGGGCACTGCACCTGGCTTGCAAAAATAGACATTACCTCCGCCTTTAAAGTTATGCCAATCCACCCCGACTTTTGGCACCAACTCCAAAAATGCCATTTTATTTTCTTGTTCAAACTCCATTGCCAAATTAAACCCTACCAAAAACACCTTAAAATAATCCTTCAGTTCGCAGGTATCCCTGCAGAGAATTTCATGTCCCACTCCTTTAGAATCAGAGCCCCCACCACAGCTGCAGAGAACGGCTTTCTCAGCTTCAGATCCCTCCACCTCCCCTACTCCTCCCTTCTTCAAAGGTGGTGCTCTCAGGGTTAGAAAATGGCTGTCCACCTCCTTCCCCGCCCTAAGGGCCCTAACCCTGAGTTTCTTCCTAAACAGCACGCTAAACAAGCTTCGCTTATGCTTATGCCGTCAGAGCTCGAACTCTTGAAATCATATTTATTCATTTACAGTGCAAATCTGTGAATGAATGTTCAGAAGTAAACTTAATAGTAATCAGTGAGCAATGACACACGCTGTATCCCGCAAGACCAGTGGTTCCCAACCATACTCCTGGAGGCCCCCCCCAACACTGCATGTTTTCCATGTCTTCTATATCAAACACTCCTGATTGAACTCATCAGCTCATTACACAACAGGAGCTGAAATAGGTGTGTCAGACAAAGGAGAGATGCAACATGTGCAGTGTTGGGGGGCCTCCAGGAATGTGGCTGGTAACCACTGCCGAAGACCAATCGCAACAGACTGGCAATCAGTGCAGAGTAGGCTCACAGAAAGGAGGGGTTTACAGAGACTGATCTGTGCTGTGTCCCAATGTATCAACTTAAACTACAACCAGCTATGTACTCTTTTGGTAAAAAAGATACACACTGTTGAGTACGTAGAAGAGTAGGCAAGCTTTGCAATATACTATCTAATCTTTAATGGGCTGCTATGTTGCATAGATACATGTATCCCATCACTGTAAACTAACATCCTTCACAAATCATTTCATTTAAATTACTACCATTTTGGAGAGAAAAGCAGCGGCATGTTTATTTGCTATTCATTGGTCTTTCATGCAGACAACTCTGCTAATATTTTTGCATAATGTTGCATTTAAAAGTATGTAAAAATATTTATTTAAAAATAAGTATTTAAAAATATTTATAAAGGTTCCTTTTTTTGAAGAGAAAGGAAAATAAAACATAACATTAAACATATTTAATACGCTTAATTTAAACCTTTCTACTTAACCAGTGCTCACACCCACTTACCATGTTTGCTGACTGATCAATTAATTAATTGTATTTTTAATTTTTTAACCTCTGAACAAAATCCTTTACAAAGCACAATGGATTGTGAGCAATTTTAGCAGAATCTTTTGGCAGACATTAGAACACACTTATTTTAATCTCACATTCTTAGGATGGATAGTGTGAGCACTGAGCGAATCACAGGGTGAATCTTAGAATGAATTGTTTGAGAATCTTTGGAAAATATATTTAAATCTATTGTAATAGACTCTTAAAACAATATTAGGAACTTTACAAATGGCATAATAGGGTCACTTTAAACAACAATGACTTTACATTGTACACAAGTTAGAATATAAGTCATCAATGACCTTTGGATGCTCTGACAAGTGACAAGAATGGGATGGTGACTCTGATAGCACCAAACAGGTTAATGTCAGCCATCTTCTGGAAGTCCTTGGCAGTGCTCCACTCGATCTCTCCCCAGTCACTTATTCCAGCATTATTTACCACAGCATAGAGACCTGAAAAAATACAACGACATACAGTACAAGAAGGATTTCATCCATTAATTGTGAAGTGCTATTCAAAAGACATTTTGAAGTGCTTAAGTTACCCTTCTCTGGCAAATTTGCTTGCACAAAATCCTTGGCCGCACTGACATCTTCCTCTTTGGTGACATCCAGTTGGAGCACTTTCATACGATCAGAGCCTTTGTTAAGCAGACTCTGAGCTCCAGGACCCTCGGGAAATAAACATCCGGCAAACACTGTGAAGCCCATGCGGTCCAGTTTCTTTGCAAGGTGATGCCCAAATCCACTATCACAACCTGTAATTAACACTGCCCGGCCAAATCCATCTGACAAGCCCTTTTCTGTCTGGAATAGGGTTTTAGCCCAGAGCATGAAGCAGATGACCAGACCGAAATATGTGTAAGTGTGTTCATCGTTTAAACAGTTGTAGCAAATGAGCAGGATGGTCATGCTGAAAAACACTGGCTTCATTGTGAATTAGGAGATCATCAAACTAATCCTTGAACTCTGACTGTGGAACCTTTAACCGAGAAAACAGAGAAATTACAACATGAAACAAAATTACAACGGAAAAGAGCATCAACATATCACAATTATGTCATACAGATAATAATACCATGCATTGATATGGCATTATTTAATCATTTGTTTTTCCCTTGTGGTATCTGTTGACATGCAAACACAAAATGAGTAAGATTGCGTTCTACTGCAACTAGGTCATGCCGAAAGACAGACTGATCAAACGATTAAGAGCTGTGAACAGATTTACTGTAAGCTACAGGCAGTAAATTAGGATAATCAACAGATTTGCAAACACAAATGTTCCAGTTTCTGTTCTGTGGGGTTTTTATGGACCTTAAAGGGCACCTATTTTGCAAAAATTCACTTTTACATGTTGTTTGAAAGTAAATGTTTGTTGGCAGTGTGTGTACGCAGCAGCATTATTCACTTGTGTGTAAAAGTTCAGTTTAGACATTATTTGAGTCTTAAATCTTTTTACAAATTACAAATGATACTGTGAAGATGTAATTTTTATATTGTTTTTCGGGTCACTTACTTGCCCGGCCTCCTTGTTAACTTCACTGCTTCTGTTCTTCATTTACAAGCTTAAACTAAATATATAAGGATCAGATTGCTTTAGACCTCTGAAAGAAGTCTTTAACAAACTATTAATTTCAGCTGAATGCCTTGTTTCCTCTTCTCTCCTGCCAAGTGCTAACTGAGATTAAACACTAGCTATCATGCATTAGTCAGGTCTTTCTAAACTGAATATTTTGAACAGTTTGTTCTTGAAAAAAAAAAAAATTCAGTGTGAAGAGCATTCTTAGTACAGGCTCATCATGAACCATTTTTTGAACCACTCAAATTATCAACTTAGTGGTTTCCAACCTGTCTTAGAGACACTCCAGCACCACAAATTTTGCATGCATCTTTTCTCTGAAATGCTCCAATTTCAGGTCTTTGAACCACTAATAATGAGCTGTTGACCTAAATCAGGTGTGTATGATTAAGGAGACAGGCAAAACATGCAGTGTTGGGTGTCTCCTGGGGCCTGTTCCATAAACCAAGATTAGAGTATAAGCCAGGCTTATTTCAGTTAGTCTGATTTATTGCCAGTTAA
>JAUMHP010000072.1:17629889-17655940 GCA_032361065.1 Enteromius trimaculatus | reverse complement strand
ATATAGATGGAAGATGAGGAAAAGTCACAAAATTTTATTCCATTGAGATGAAGGGAAACACTTTTTTTCGTTAAGGATTAACCCTTACTGTATAAACATAGCATAAATCAAAAGCAGAGGTTTTTCAAGCAGACAAAGAGTTATCAATGTCTCCAGGAAAAGTTTTTCACACTGGTCATGCAAAAGGGCTATGGCAAAAGATGTACAGTGAGCCTTAACCACTCCAACATGATCTAAAGAAGAATAATATAAACATTAAATAATATCAACGTCTACATTCACTATATCTTCCAGTCTCTGCTGTAGCACCTGTGTCCTAAATTTCCAGAATGCATTGCTGCTGTGACAACACATTCCCATGCTCTAGAGTCTATTGACAGATTATCTGACTGTGCTCCTCCAGAACCTTGTTAATAAAACATCATTTAAGTCCAGTGTTTATTTTCACGGTCTAATCTAAGGCTGTGCAGCGAAATAGACTACCATTAAAACAATTTTATTTCAAGACCTACCTTAAATTTATTTAAGCACAATCTAGGTCTCCATACCGTACGATATCAAGGTTGTTCTTACATTTATTTTATATAAATCAGTCAAGATTTCGCAGATAAAAAGACATGTGAATCACAAGCTAAAGTTGACATTTGTTCTATACTATCACTCAGATGAAAGAAGACACTGTGGACATATGTAACTCGTGTTTTTCAGCAGACTCTTGATGATGTTGATCATTTAGGGACCTTAGAACTTTGCATATCAAATATTATACAGTAGAGCTATAGCAAAGCATGTATTTTCTGCAAGTGGGTCAACAGCTGCAAGCATCTAAGGCACAGGCAAGCCAACAGTGACTCACACACAGTATGTTCTTGTTCTTACAGTATTCTAAAATCGATGGAACAAGCTAAACGGTAAGCATGAATAAGCTTCAAATGTTATGAGAAAACTTGATGGCTGACAATTTTACTATTGTCCCAGACGTTTGCAAATCATGCTGGATTTAAGTTACATCCTCTGTGCAAAGCTTAAGCAAAGGGCTTGTATAAATGACTGAGTTTGAATAAGCATTAATTGTGTATTGCTGTACACCCAAAGTGCTTTACAATCATGTAGATGCATTAGTCTCTCCCTGACCACCACTTGGGTGATGCAACGGCAGCCAGAGGACAACAGCACCAGTTCACACCCCAGCTGCAGGTAGAGAGGAGAGTGTGATAAGAGCCAATTCAGTGGATGGGGATTATTAGGAGGCCAGGACTCTGGGTTACACCACTACTATTTACGAGTATCATGGGATTTTAATGACCGCAGGGAGTTAGGACCTTGGTTTAATGTCTTAAAATGGCGGTGTGTATAAAAGTATAGAAGTTAACTCTTTTTTTTAAAGCTCTAACTCCCAAATGCATGGTGCCATGCACGAGATGCTTTTCAATCCCTCAACCGCTAGATGGAGCTCATGTGCACCATTTTTGTTACTCATTACAAAGTAAATGATTCTGTGATCCTAAAAGACAATAAATGAAATAAAATGTGCTCAGACACATTAAAAACAACTCAATATCACAAGGAGTCCAAATGACTTCAGTCCATCAGTTAACGTCTCATGAAGCAAAAAGCTGCATGTTTGTAAAAGACAAATCTATAAACAAACATAAACAAAAAAAATACATTTTCATTGGAAGAAGTGTTGTTGCGAATCGTGGACTTATTGTGGATGTTCTCAAGGTGTTTTGGACAGAAGAAAGATTTCAAAGTTAAAACATATGATGGATACAGTGATTTTTGCTTCTCCAGATGTTAGCGATGGACTGAATTGGTGTGAATTATTGTGATGTTTTTATCCACTGTTTGCACTCATTCTGACGGCACCCATTCACTGCAGTGCATCCATTGCTAAGCATTCCTCCGAATCTGTTCCCACGAAGAAACAAACTCATCTACATCTTGGGTGGCCCGAGGGCGAGTACATTTTTTTTTTTTTTTGGTAAACTATTCCTGGGCCCCCTTAAATAGAGTGTTCAAAAGGGGGTTCAGATCAGTGGAAATAGACTTTTTATTTGTAAATTATGACAGACTTCGATGTACAAATCCAAAAATTTGGTGGTGTTTGCAGCCTCTGAATCCACTACCGCTAAACATTCATTGTCCTGTGGTGAACGTCTCATTCATACCTCACTGCCTCTCTCGTTCAGATGTGTAATTCTTTTTGCACTTTAGATTCCATGCCGGGAGTGAAATCTCTGAGCATGTGCAATTCAGCATAGCTTATTTCATCAAGTTTTTTTCTCCTGTATCCACTTAGAGGCGTTTCTTGTGAGTTGGGAGTCCCTACGGAGAGATAAGCCTAGCTGAAGTCAGGGGCCACATTACAGGGACCGACACACATATATACGAGCCCAGTTGACGGGGAGCCTTTGTGGCCTAATTGTGCAACTTGGCTCTACTCCCAGGCTTCACCCTGAAAAGAAAACAGCTCATGTGAAGAGAATGTGTTCTCCTCTGCGCCAACAAAACATTTGCACAGATTGCTCTCTTGTTTTAGGTGAAAAGATAATGCTGGACGTCTTTCAAACCCACTAAACCTAACTCGAAATCAATGTTAGTCAATGCTAACTTGAAACAAATGTCAACTAAGTGACCTTATTGTAAAGTGTTGCAAACTTCTAATAATTTAGACCTGAAAAGCTTGTTTTTCCCCACAGACAATTTTAAGTTGCAAACTGTCTAGGCTAAGACTAAATTGAATAATACCGAAAGCAACCAAACCGGGAACTAAGCTGAGCTGGATATTGACACCACTGTCTTCTGTAGAGCTTTCATAAGCAATTCATTTTTTCATAATAACAATGCAATGTTTCATATGTGGCCATTTTATTGTTGAAAGGCATAGGTTGCAGTGCAAACAGTCTTTGGCAAAAATACAATACAAAATATAAGAATCACTTTGACCACTTGAGCATGTTCAGTCTTGCAGGGCAGTGCATGTCCATGGCAATGTGTGCACAGTTTGGTTTGGGGGAAGATCTTCAAGAGGTTGTTAGATCATTTAGGAAGGAAGGACGACCATTTGGGAGTAATAAAACACTGATATAGTCACACAACAGATAAAAGAGTTGAATGCAGTCACAAATGGTAAAAACAGTAAAAACTCAGTCAGCTGCTCTCAAAACAATAGCAGTTACTTTCCCAATCACTAACCAGTGCGACTGCAACTGTGTAAGCAGACAGTGATTCAATGGCGTTTTCTCAGGACACAGTGGAATGTTTTAGAGAGAGGCAGAAGGCAACTCTCCAGCTCAGGATATGGCTTTCTTGATGAAGCAGACTCCAAAAAACAAAACAAAACTCCAAAACACACAACAGCACTAAACGTGTGTTTGGTCTTTGGTACAAGGTGTGTGACAGTGTTGGGAAAACTTCACAATGAGCAAAATAAGCGTTGTAGGATTTCTAGGGTTGGGAACTGAGGACCAGTTTTTATTTACATAATAGTAATATATAATAATAATAATAATAATAATAATAATAATAATTTTAAAGCTTTGGAAGGTAGTCTCTTCTGCTCACCAAGGCTGCATTTATTTAACCAACAATTACAGTAAAAACAGAAATATTGAAGCATTTTCTATTTGAGTATATTTAAAATTTCATTTATCCCTGTAAGGCAAAGCTGAACTTTTAGAATCATTCCTCCAATGTTCAGTGTCACACGATCCGTCAGAAATCATTCTAAAATCATCAACACTGACAATAGTTGTGCATATTCTTGTAAAAAAACACGATGCACTATCATTCAAAATTTTGAAGCTAGTTTTACTAATAATTTAATTCAATACGAACGGAATAAATTGATGTGCAAAAAGACATCTCAGCATCTCAGCTTTCACAAATACAACGAGAAAAAGTCAAAATTGTTATTAGCTTCACTGGTAATAATATCAACCACTATTAATAATTGATCAGGGATAACTAAGCAGCCAATCAGCACACTAAAAACTGGAGTAATTATGCTGAGAATTCAACTTTATATCACAGGAATAAATTATATTCAAAAAGAAAGTAGTTATTTTGATTTTCATAATATTTCAAAATGTTACCGTTTTACTGTATTACAGTATGATCAAATAAATGTAGTCGGTTTAAAAAAAAAAGAAAAAGTAAATATCTATATGTTTTAATGATGTTAAAATTCTAATAATGGTCCTTTATGCTCAACATACTTCTACTGATATGACTGAAACATACTAACCTACTAAAGAAGACTTTTTCCCAGCACCGAAGCAAAACTTGAGGAAAAAACACAACAAAACAAAACACAATGACAAAAGCACAGCCAGCACTGTGAACTCCTTACTGGCTACACAGTAACAAACATACAGCCCAAGCAGTGAAGTCCGACTCTTATTTAGTGATCCCTTAAAAGCACTACAACGTATCGTTAATGGAATCAGAACACAAATGCAATTCTCAAATATTGCTCTTCTGCTGGATAAAAGCGTCTGCTAAGTGAACGATTATGAATATAATTCAGCACTGGATGCTGAGAGAGAAGTGTGTGTGTTTCAAGTGATGTATTGTGATGAGGCTTAACTGTTTACATCTCTCTGAACACTGTTTGAAAAGGGAGGAAACATCTGGACCTTCATTTATGACAAGAATATAAATACTGGGCCGGTAGAACAGAGCATTATAGAAAAGTACAGTAACACCCTAAAAGAGATCCTGACGTCAGCTCAGAGCTGCACTTCCCAAACGCTTCACCTCAGTCGCTCCCAAACCAAAAACATCAATAACAGCTTTATGTCAAGATAAAGCGAAGAACACCAGGTCTCAGAAAACCCGCAGTTGCCAAGGGAAACAAACATTTGGTGATCAGTAGACTTTTTCCTCCATTGCAAAGATTGATTTCAAGATATTCACATTTTTCTCCACGTGAGAGGAAGATAAAAAGCGGGAACTAATATTCTACGTATGTCCAGAATATGATACTATGCACCATAAACAAGGTAAAAGTACGAGTAAGATTTACAATTTCTTTAGTGTAACTACAAAACGAAGGATTTTCGCTCAAGTGTGGTTTTAAAAAAGCACATAATGAGTGTATATACTGTATGATGCATTGCATATTGCAAAACAATTAAATGCACAAAACAACACTCTTAAGACTTGGGCAAATCACTTAAATGGAGTAAGATAGCACCAGTTCTTCAGCATCTCAAACCCGAGAATGCTTTTTCCGTAAAACAAACAGAAGGGAGCAACTCCGGTCCTAGAGAGGCATCGTCCTGCAGAGATCAGCTCCGTCCCGTCAAACAAACACTTCTAGGCCTAAATGTATTATTTATGCATTTAAATTGCATGTGAAATTGCCATCCAGTTGTTTTATACAGTTGATAAACTGTGATGCGCATTTAAGAGTCACACACGTCACGTCATAGAGTTTATATTGAACTCTTTGCATTCGTTTGATTTGATTTATAAATTAAGATGCATTCATTTATATTGCTCAGAATAAGCACAAATCTGTTAATGTACATTAAATATGAGCAGGGTTAAATGATTATCTCTGGAACAAGCAATAATCAGTTAAAATATGAGATTGAAACAAACGTAATGATGAGAAATATATAAACTTGGTTACTGTGTATTTAAACCACATTCAATTTAGACGTTTTACCCATCTTTACTGACAAATATGCATCGCATTGACTGCACTAGTTGATGTTAAAACTGTGCAGAAATGTTTTATGCAGTCCAAATATACGTAAATCTCAAATTTATGCCTAAATGCTGTTTTGCGCGACTGACTAATTTTCAAGAAATCTTGAAGACTTTGGTGTGGTGTGTTTGATTAATGATAGAGCTGAACGCTGTGCCTCCAGGACCGGAGCTGCCCATGCTTGGTCTGGTAAATGAACACTTTGGGTAGTCCTCTCCCGGAGGAGGAAAACTGGGCCCCATCTGTTCAAATACTTTATTAGGCAGTGTATTTTTGGTTCTTTGTAGAGGGCATCTGAGGATATGCAAACAAAAATACCAAAACATGACAAACGACAAAAAACCCTGAAACGCAACTATGGAACAAATGGAGGCATGAGCTCAAGGTCACATTGGTCAAGTGTCCTGAGGTTATACGGCGCGCTGGTTTTCCTGCGGTTGTGACGGCTGGTTGAGACACACGGGGCAGCATGAACCTTTGGGCGTCACTGGCTTCAGACATGCTGCCTGCGGACACTTTTCCACGAAACACGTCACCTGGGCCTCCTAACAGAGACAGAGATACAGAAACACCAGAGATGACATTATTTCTGCAGGAATCATCACATTATTGTGATGTTTTTATCAGCTGTTTGGACTTCCACTCACTGCTGAGCAAGTGATGCAATGCTACAGTACATTGCTAAAGCTAAACTTCTCTAAATCTGTTCACATGAAGAAACAAACTTATCTACATTTTGGTAACACTGATAGTCCATTTTAGATATTCTACTAACAGTGAGTAACTTTGCAACTACATGTCAACTAGCAGTCATTAGAGTACTAGTAGACTGTCTGCTTACTATAAACCTACCCTGACGGTCTACTCTGAGAATTAGTTGACATGTAGTTACAAAGTGACTAATATTTAGTAGAACGTCTGAAGGGCATTATCAAAATCAAGTGCCCATTTTTAGCATTTTTGGGTGAACTATTCCTTTAAACTTCTGCATATTCCATCCCGGATTGAGTTACATGTTACATGTTGTATAATGTTACAATGACACACAGTTCCATGTGAGGTTTTTTGTTTTGTTTTTGACAGCTGAAGTTATTTCCGCTAGGAATAAGTCTGTCTAATGATCCATCTATCAACATTAATAAGTACACGAGAGTGCTAGAATCCTGCATATTTATTTGCAGTGAGATGAAGAAAACACGGACGTAACAGAAAGTTCACATCCAAAACGAACACTTACTACAGTAAGTGCCAAAAGTTAGTAGAATTTGGCATTATTGAGTAAATAAAATCTTCTCAATGAGTCATTTGGTAAATCATAAATAAACTATGATTTTCAACACAGCCTAGTGAAACTTAAAAGAGTGTAATAGAGTTAAAAATCCATTGTTTTGCAATCATTATATATTATTAAATTATATATTATGTTAATAATCAGTTACTATATATATATATATATATATATATATGATACAGTAAAAACAAATTTTAATATACATATTGAATATTATCATGATATGTATTTAATACATGATAACAATAGCAACATAAATGTTTAATCTTTTAAAATTGTTTGTTTGTTTAATGCTCTTTTTATGCCATGAAAAAATGATTTCATATATTACATCAAAGGGTGTGTATCACAGCTTACTGAAGTTACACATTTACATTTATGCATTTACTTTTGGTCCACAAACAATTCTGTAAGCCTAAACCAAAACCAGGTCAGATGTTCACAATACCCGAACATCAGTACATTGTGTAAAACTACCGTCTTCACGTGTCCATTAATGCAAGTAAAGAATGCAGCACGGTCTACATGTGAGTTTAATCATAAATGCTCAATGCACTGATGAACTTACATGACACTGACAGGTGCTGCAGGGGTTCTTCTTCCAACTCTCTCCATTAACTCGCTCTCTCCCGTCCTCATCTGCACAGTCTGTCCTGCTCAGACGGCCTTCAAGTCTTTTAATCTGTCAGTTCCAACAAAGAATTTATTTAAATGCTTTGCATTACAAGAAATGCTACAGAATATTCTGTTTTAATGCACCATGCTACGCTGATTTATATTATATGTATGTTGATTTATATATAAGTATGTTAAAAGATAAGTACTGAATCAGGATATTGAAAATATGGAAACTTCTTTTTATCACTGTGACTGCCTTATGTTATGAATCAAAAGAAGTGTGTGGAAAGTTTGATTCTTGGCCTGTAGCACATTTTCAGCATCACTGCCGGACGCCTGTGTCTGAGCAAATGGCAGTTGAGCTTATCTATTCAGTTTACCAACACAAGTCAGCTCACTCAAAAGGTTTTGTGACTGGATTTTATCAGGAGTTGATATAAACAGATAAAACACACAGTGAAGCTCGGTCTTGTGTTGCCTAACCTGTTTTCGTAAACTTGTGATCGTTTTCTGCATGTCAGCAACAAAGTCTTGAAAATCCTTAATGGAGGGTTCAGTGCTTGACTTCGGTGAAACAGTTATATTCACTGCAGTTGCAGCTTCTTCCAAAATGCTGAAAAACAGAAATCATTCAAAGATTGACTGATAAATAATTATTACTACTATATACATTTTTCACAGATTGTGATGACATTTCCACAGTTATTAACATTTATTAACAGTTATTAAAATGTAGCATTTTACATTTTCATAAAAAAACAAAAACTAATGTAGATGTCCTGTAGTAAAACACTATGTTTGATCACCTTGGCATTATGTTTAGAAAACTGCTTGACGCTGCTGAGAGAGTGATCAACAAAATCAATCTCTTGATATTTGTTCTTGATTTAATTTCCGTTCACCACTATAGTAGTTTACACAACTACTGCTCTGTCCACATACCCACACTTGCAGTCTTGGCCACTTAAGAGTGCATGCACGCAACAGGAAGTAATTACGCAAGATTGCCCCAGATCTTCAAAATGCAGTGCACACCAAATCCACACAATGGCTCCGCAGCGCCATTTAAGGCTTAGTGTATCTCATCATGTTCTGGAAGCAAATCATGAGACTTTCTGCAGAGATCTCACACAAGCCACTTTTCCAATGCAAGTTAAATATTAACGTAACAATTAGATATTGCATATAATTTGGTAAAAACAAACATAATGGGGCACGTTTTGGTGCAAAGAAAAGTAGTGGTGCTTTTTATCATTAGAAGCATCACAAATTAATAGTCCTTTTATAGAGACTGCTTAAAAGACATTTAGAAGTTGATTTTAAAATGCAAAGTATTTCTAATAAATAATAAAGTATGTTAAGACTTGCGTTTTTTCAAAGCTGTAAGTGTGTTCCATGAGGTAATGGAAGTTCAACACACACGTGTGGATTTTAAGTCCAAATACAGAAAATACACCATATACTGTAGTCAAGCGGCCCAGTGCAAAGTCCACAAGTGTGGGGATTTGGTCAAGGCATTTTACCTTCGTTTCTGAGAACCCTGGAAATGTGAATATGGTCCATTATCAGTGATGTTAAGAGAATTTACAAATGATCTTTGGTGAAAATGCAGAAATGAAATGAAGCTTGAGAGTTGTACCTGCTGTTGTCAGTGAGGTTGCTGGCAGGTTTCTCCTCTGCATAGCTGTGCTCCGCTGACCTGCGACCTCTGAAGTGGTACGACAGGGCGTTGAACTGACCTTTAGTACGGCAGTCTGCAGGTGCAAGAAATTCGGCCTTTATTTGAAGCTGTGGTTTTACCATTTTTGAATCCATTCAGCACTTTTAGCTGTAGCTTAGCATAGATTATTGAATCTGATTCGACCATTAGCATCACGCGTTTAAAAATGACCAAAGACTTTTGATCATTTTCAGGGATATTATGAGGCGCCTGAAATGCTGGGGACTATTTTCAGTTGCTGTATAATATTATTGGGCCTGCTGCACTCTTGCTACTGCAGTGAATTTTCTTGATTATCGCAAGGATGGGGTTTTGGTTCCTTTTCGCTGTCGCCTCTGGCTTGCTTAGTTGGCACCTTATTTCTAGTGATTATCGTCGTCTCTGCATTTAATAAATAAATAGTTTAATCTCATCATTATACATTACCATCACTCTATTATCCTATTTTAAATGTTCAGTGCTTTGCTACAATCTGTATTTTATCAGACCCGGAGATCGGATGAACGGATTCAAAATGGTAAAACTCAACTATTTAACTCCAGGTTAGAAAAATTAGCCTATTTTCAAAAAAGTGACGTGTTCCTTAAACAGCTGCAATAGCTTTTCACAATATAATGTTTTACTCTTTTTACATATAAAACAAATGCAATCTTGGTGAGCATAAGGTTTGTCTTTGGAAAACATGAAAAGTCTGTAACTTTCCTAACATATCCATTTTCCTAATATATGATCTGAGTCATGGTGAAGTCTCATACCTTCACAGCAGTCCTGCCACATACGTAGGTCAATCTTTGGTAAATCATCACAGCTTCCATAACCATGAGGGAATTCAGCCACACTAAAGACATCTGATTGGATTCGGGTGATGTTGTCACTGTTGTCACACAGCACCCGGGCGAGAGACGTCTGCTTCAGCTGGGTCAACTGAGCAG
Source organism: Enteromius trimaculatus (assembly GCA_032361065.1). Lineage (NCBI taxonomy): Eukaryota > Metazoa > Chordata > Actinopteri > Cypriniformes > Cyprinidae > Enteromius > Enteromius trimaculatus. The sequence continues at coordinate 17,645,660 of JAUMHP010000072.1, read as the reverse complement.
GGCTAAAGGAGCCAGGGTTCTCATACCAAAACCTATAATTACATAAAGTGAAGTTGATTCATTGATTCAGCCATGTCAGTGATGCATATCACCAAATAATAATTACAAACACAGGTTTCATAGTTCACAATGTCACCACATTACAGTGAATTACAAATGTATACTTGTTAATAAAAGTACATCCAATCTTACCCGCATACATGCCATTTAACATGAGTTTGATTTATACATTATAGCAAACTGTATAAGTATAAAATATAACAAAACAAATGTAAACTGTATTTTTGCCCAACAATATCTCAAAGGTTTTTTAAGATGTAGTTTCTTTTTTTTACCAGTACACAAACTGTACACTCATGTTGGATATACTATATGGCAAATCTCTAATGCTTAATCACAAAATGCAATCTATAATATCACCCAAATGTGATTTTTCTAAAGCTTCTTTGAAACAATAGGGATTTACACATTATGAGCATTCATAAGTTGCTGTTTCACTCTGTACATCCCCGAACCCTTGATCAAAGTTCTTCTTTGCTGTGTCAGTGTCATTTTCTGGACAAATTGAGCCTCTATATTTTATTTATTGGCAACATGTCTTTAGCTGAGCTTATAAATGGGATTTATAATGATGATAAGCCAGGGTTAAACACAGCGTGGAAAGCCCTAATGTGTGTTATGAAAAAATGTTGAAAATCAAAAAAGGCCAGATCTTACCGATCACCATCTCTGAGACGCTTGAACTGGGTTGCCAGTAAACACATGAGGGTCGGTCCCAGTCTGCTGCCAGGCACCAGCTCTTCAGCCATCAGCGCAGGAAACAGGTCAATATTCTGAGGTGTGCCATACAGCCTGGGAACAGAACAGACCATTATATCCAGATGATGCTGAACGTGTCTTTCACTGGCATGGCTTATAGAACGAGAGCTAACCTTTGAAGCTTTTCTCGCACGCTGGGGTTCTGAATCTCATTCCTTAGATCATCAAACGTCTGCGCAGACGTCAGGTTGCAGAACACCCGGTAGTCATTGTAGGGGGGTATACCGTGGTCACGTCCCCTTTGGATATTCATGGCAGCAAGGTCTAGAGCCACGGCGTGTGCCATCGAGAAAAGGCGTTCGGTAAGTTCAGTATTAAGCAGTTGAGTGGATACTCGCATTTTTCCCGCAACTCCAAACAAGCCACGGAGCAAAGGATCAATGCCTCCTTCGTTCACGATACGGAAGGGTGAGAAAAAAGCCTTATGCAGTGAGATGTGTCCTTGCTGGATGGGCTGAAAGTTTTTGTCGAGCCGGTACAGAATGGGGTTAATGAGCGTATGGCCAAAGCGGAAAGCAGCAGTGGCAAATGCATTGAGGATGCCAGCATTAATATTGGGATTATAGCCATTATAGTCGCCCATTATCCTCATACCAGCCTCACCCAGTATTTTGGGCAACCAATGGCTGTAGGTTATATGCTGCATTTGGGCTCCGACTATCTTCCTTGCCTCATGGTAAATGGTGTCTCCATCCCAATGGGGGTTGAGACGTAGCAACTCGCTGGCTATGCGGTTATGTTCACGAAACCAAACCGTGTGCATAGACGTCAACCCAAGCTGCTCATTGGCTCGATGGTCCCCAGCTAGGAAGCAAGGAATAGGACTTTCATTTTCGTCCCGCATGCACTCTGTTGGTGGGCCAGTTGCAAAGGGGAGCAATGGCTTACCGGTGCGTTGCACAATACCCTGCTTTAACATGCCTCGATGGCTGGCCAGGTCACGGATCTCTTCTGCCTCGTGCTGCGAGCTGCCGTAAACATTGGAAGCATCGATGTAGGAGGTGAGCTGGTTCATCTGCTCACGTGGATACACCGAATTCATAAGCAGAGAGGTCATTCCACTGCCGCAAACGGGACTAGAGCGCACAAAGAACATGCAACGTGCTCCGTTGCGCTGCTGCCGTGGATCGTCAGGAGGGAACATGATTGGAAAGCAAGGTGGGTCATTGGTGCACACCGATGTGCACAGCTGTCCATCGGAGAAACGAGACTGGCTGAGGGATACGACGGTCGAATCCAGGTCGTGGTCAAGAAACTGGCCCCATTGCATAAGCATGTGTGTGTAGCGATCGTCTGGGGTGATGGTCTCCGTCCCGATCATGGTGGTGGAGACTAGGCGTGGAAGAGGCAGAGGAAAGCTGTTATGCCTTCGCTCAGTGGCGCCACGTGGGAGATTGAAGCCATTGTCGTAAACAGGTTTTAGTAAGCGTTCAAAGGCAGTGAGGGATGCACCCCACATGGGGTGCTGCAGGTTGTTGCAAGTGCCATCGTGGGTGCGATACTTCTGGTGGAAGCAGATATCTGAGCAGTTGTTGAAGCGCCGGTGGGCCGTACAGCCAGACAGGTTAGCTATCATATCCAGGAAACGAGGTGACACCAAGTCATTATAGCGGTAGGCTGTTAAGAAAAAAAAGATAATAAAGAGTGATCTTAGTTTAAAAAAAGTGCTGGATTCCTAATATTTTGTACAGTGAAAAATACAGTTGAAATGAATGGCTCTAAAGGTATGGTTGATTAAAAAGTTTAAAATTATGTCATCATTAACTCATATTTCATATTTCTAAACCCATCAGACTTTGGTTAATCTGTGAAACACTAATGCTATTTTTTTTATATATGAAATCTGAGATTCAAGTTATGAAAACGTTAAGTGTTTTTTAATAAAAGTCTCATTCAAAGTGATTAATTTAGGGTTTCATTTACGTCTGAACAATGATCGGTGGGGCACTATGCAAGTATGCCGTATGCTTACTTTTTGTCAGGGCTCTTCGCATATTATGATTTCTAAAGATCACATGAATATAGTTTCATTTTGGATGTCTGTATTAACTTTTTGGATCTTTTTTGTTACCTCTACTTTCAATGAAGGGACAAAATCAAGTTTTATTAAAATATCTTAATCTTTGTTTCAAAGATTAATCAAAGACTTGGCATGAGAGTGAGTAAATGATGACATAATTTAAATTTGTGGGTGAACTATGCACTTAATCTCATCCTTAAGCAATAACTAGACAAAACTGGTTCCAATCAGACTGTTACGCAGCTAAACCGGTTCTTAGAATAAGGTTACTGGTTATTAACAGCCTGGATAGACGTGACAGCAGAAGATGCAAGTATTTGTTCCTGTTGACCCCTTCTTGGTATGTCAGTGAATGTTTCCGTGGGGGGAAAGGCTCAGATTGGGGCAGTGCTTGTCTAAACATGTGAAGCCATTTTGCCTTAGCGTGACGATGAAAGCTGCACTGTTGTCATAACCAGAAAAAACACTGGCCCATGTGTTCGGCTGCACAAAGCATCAGTGTCTGTTGATTATTTATTAAAGCAGACATTTGCCATATACTAGTTGGTTATTTAATCATCATAGCAGCAATCTCTCATTTGAAAAGCAGCATGTTGGTGTGAAATACCTGTTCCGTTAGTGTCCACCATGAGGCCCTGGTTGACATGCCTCTGGATGAGAAGTAGGGTCTGCTCAAAAATCTCTCCAGCTCTGGCCTGCTCCACTGTGTAGGGGTCCCGGGGGTAACGGAACAGAGCCAGAAGCTCTGCAGGGGTACGAGGAGATCTGATGATGGTGGAGAACACATTAACTTCCACAATCACAAAAACCATTCAGACTCACTCTGGAAGAGAATAGAAATCAGCAAAAAATCTACCGCGGGTGGCAGATCTTTTTCCTGTTTAGTACCCAAACTCTGGAACAATTTACCTAACACTGTTCGGGAGGCGGGCACACTCTGTCAGTTTTAAATCTAGATTAAAGACACATCTCTTTACTCTGGCTTACACATACTGTAACACACTTATACTCATTTATTAATCAAATCCGTTAAAGGGTTGTTATTAGATCAGCTGGAACCGAGAACACTCCCCTAAACACTCCCCTAAAACGAATGGCATCTACACTAATATTAGTCTGTCTCTCTCTTATTCTCTTTCTCAGTCTGTATCCAGATCAAATGGTGTATCAGCACAAAGAGATGATCTTCACCGGAGACCAGAACACCTACAGTAGATGTGCCCCGTGGAGAGACCCCCAAACCAGATGTACACAAATACACACACAATAAGTCCTGACAATCTGACATGTGCTTAAAATGAACTGGAAATTAGGTGCTAGGCGTCCGGTCAGAGGAGAACTGACCCCAACTAAGCCTGGTTCTCCCAAGGTTTTTTTCTCCATTCTCTCATGAATGGGGTTTTGGTTCCTTGCCGCTGTCTCCTCTGGCTTGCTTAGTTGGGGACACCTGATTTCCAGTGATTATCGTTGTCTTGACTACAGAGACCGTCTCTGCATTTGATAAATAAACAGTTTAATCTCATCATTATACATTACCATCACTCCTACTTGATAATGTTCAGTGCTTTGCTATAATCTGTATTGTTAAAAATGCTATAGAAACAAAAGTGATTGATTGATTGAAAGAGACATTACGTAATCTGCATCATGTTTTTGTTGTTTTTATAAAATGTTAGAAACCTATAGAATATAGATAGGAATAAAATAATATAGACAGAAAAATAAATTAAAGTCCAAAAACGACTAAATTTGAATTGTTTGACATGAGAAAAAGTTATTATTTTAATAATATAGACTTTATATACTGTATATATCCTGTAATTGAAACATACAGATGCAAATAGAAAAAGTGAAAAAAATTAAAATTTAAAAGTGTATTTTGGGTGTTTTGTTTCTGCTTATCTAAAGTAAAACATGTGAAAACGGTGAAAAACCCGATAGCCCAAATAATAAACATTTCTGGACGTATGTTCCTGCTTAAAAAAAAAAAAAAAAAAAAGCATGAACATAAAGAAAAAACAAAAGCACAGAGTGATTTAGAGATTGGATGTTCTGCAGGAAAACACGGTAAAAAAGGGACAGATTATTAGAGTTAAATGGAAACTATGTCCTAGTAAAAAGCACATCTGAAACCCATTGAACAGCCTAAACAACCTGTCAAACCTGTCATTTGACATGGCCACACATGCACATGACCTTCTTTTAAGCATTTAATACAAAGTGCATTCAAACCTTGGACAACTTGGATCATACATTGTTCACAGATGCTCGCTCTAAAAACTGCTTTCAGAATGCATGCTTCTAGGTGCAGTCACTGACCGAGTATAATCTTCTGCCCATATTTAGGTTGTACAGTTCTAATTGTCAGAAGAAATGATGCTTTGAGAGTAAAACGTATTTTGTAAATTCATACTAAAACATGATACTGCCTTGAGTATTCGAGCAATATATATTTCAACTATCAACTTAATTCACAAAGTTGACAAGTTACATTCTAATAAGTGACATCATTTTAAAAGCCGACTACAAATAACAGTCTAACTACCTGGCTTTAATTATTTATGTCAAAATAACTACAAACTTATTTAGTGTTTACTAGAGAGTAATTATCAGAGAGAACCATATAAAACTATCTGTAAGAGTTTTGCCAGAACCAACAATAAGCATTTGCTCCAAGGTTGTTGGTCTCGATTCAAACAAAAGCAAAAGAACATCAAAGCCTTCAGCATTAATATCACTTTTATCATTCAGAGAGTTGGCTGAACTTCACATATTATCTCTTGTGAACTAAGAAGGTGCCAAGTTATAACAATATATCTGTGGTTATTTGTGCCAAAAACATTGACAGTTTTTTTTACATTTTCACCCATGGCCAGTTCTTTTAGACAGCATAAACTCAAAAAGCACGCTTTAATGTCTTGGCAAGCTCAGTCAAAATGTCAACTAACTGTGCAATTTTAAAATGTAAAAGTCATGTGAGTAAAAATGTTCTAAATCTAATCTTTAGCAATCTCTCTTTACTACGATAACATCTCACCATTACACTTCAATCGAAAGCGTTTGTCTTTGAAGCAGTCCTCTCCTGTTCTGAAACACAAATACTCTCAGTGAGCTAACATGTGCTGGCACTGGCCTCGACAGACAAAATCAGCCCCTAACATCAGGCTCAGAGCACAGAGTCCCCTTGCAGTGATAAATTAGGAATCATAGCGCAGTGACCAGCCCTTGTCCAAGGCATAAACGGTCCCAGTGAATTCCTGATGGGTTACGGCACTGTGACTCACAGCAGAAGGGATTGTTTTCTTGGCATGTTTTGCCTGCAGCACCAAGGGCTTACCCGTCAAAGAGCTGCCTCCTGGTGGAGTCTATTGCGCTGTTTATGCTCCGAATGGCCTCTTCAAGGGACGTCGAGACAAACGGATCACCCTCCCTGCTCACCTCTGGGACTGGAGAAAAATGATACAAACATCAGTATAAATAAAAGCTTGTGTGGGAGTTTGGAAGGTCATTTTAATCTGCACACGTAGTGAAAGACTGAACTGAAGCTCTATTTATTAACTAATAGAGGACTATAATTAATAGTGACTTAAAATGTTAAATCATGCAATTATATATTATATTAATTAAGAATACAATAAATAAATAATCAAATGAATCACAAAGCAAATGTTTGCTGAGAAATGTCTGAGATTAAGAATTATTTATGCATTACTTTTATTTTCAGATGAGCGAATTACAACATTACAACAAGACCCTCATAGCAGATTTAGACACGCGAAGCATGTGAATTGTCTACTTATTATAAAGAGCAATACACACTTAATTGGTGTTTACACAGCCTTATGTCCTATAGGCCTATCTACATTATTCCTGTACATACAGGTGCATACTGCATAACCAGTATGAAGTACTGAAGTATTGAATTAAAATTAAAAAAGCATTATTCATATTGATGGTCGACCAAGGTTTGTCCTTCAATGGTCAGTTTTCACATCATTTGATCACCCTTCCACCTCAAAACAGCGTATGTGCTTACAGATCTTACCTTGCACTGTTAGCACCATACTAGATGAGGAATATCCAATGGAGTTGCGGGCTACACACTCATATCGTCCCCTATCGGCAAGCCCCACGTCATGCACTTCCAAAAAGCCATCTGGATTGATATGAAACTTCCCACTCTCTGTAATCTGGACTCCATCCTGCAGATCAGGACCAGAGATGGTTTAAATGAGTCTGGTCGCTAAACCAGGGTAGTCCCATTGGGACCAAAGCGGCGGAAATGGATGCATGGCCAGTTGTAAGGAAATGTGGCAGCCAATGGATCTAACCTTGCTCCATGTGATGATAGGTGTGGGCTCACCCTGCGCACTGCACGGAATCTGGACATCTGATCCAGACTCCACAGTCATATCCCTTGGAGCGCTTGTGAAAACAGGCGTTACTGGTGATGTAAAACCATATGTTAATGATTACTGCGCACAAAAACGCAGCTGCATCTATGACGAGTCATGCACGTAACGTGCAACACGAAAAGAACATGCACAGGTCATACATGGTGCTAAGATCTTGCCGACTGTAAACGTTCTATAATTATAAAGTCTACGCAAGGGGAAGAGGTTGAGTATGAGAGAGACATATGCGAGTCTTCAAGGACAGAACGGATTGGTTTGTTTAAAAAGCTCTCCAAATAGTTTAACCCCCCAAAGCTATGAGTCGTGTCACAGACCCTCTAAGGCCCTTAAAGGGGTAGTTCAGCTTGCTGTCAATTTACTCACCCTCAGGCCATCTGAAATATAGGTGACTTTTGAGTGAACTATCCCTTTAAGTGAAGAACTGGTGCATAATTACCCCATTTTTACTGCTCAGTTATTAGTCACTTCACTAAAGAACCCTATTGTCCCTTTAAGCTAAGTTCATTTTTCTTAGATTCTTCTTTTATTTTTATCAAGAACTTATTTCATTTTGCCTGATTTTTCGCAAAACAAGATTTAAAATGTTGTTTCGCATCTTTATGAAAAAAACTAAAAAGAACTAAAAAATATATAGTACTGCCCTGAAAAAGCTACTTCACATAAGAGATGTTCAGATATACTTCAAAAGACAAACTGAATTTATAGAAATGACCCTGTTCAAAAGTTTACATACCCTTGAATCGTAATACTGTGTTGTTATCTGAATGAGTAGTTTCTGTTTTTATGTTTTGTGACAGTTGGTCATGAGTCCCTTTTTTTTTTTTTTTTTGAGCAGCTCAACTGCTGACTGCTCTTAAAACAATTCCAGGTCCTACACAGTTGATTTTTTTCTGCATATTTGATCCTTTTCCAACAGTGTATAATTTTGGGATCCATCTTTTCATTCTGTGCCTATTCAAGACAGTACTAAATTAAAAATAGCATGCATTTTTTTCTTCCTACTTTATATTGCACAAGAGGTATGTGAACTTATGAGCAGAACTGTAAATGAAGACAAGACAACATTTTTTGCAGTGCTCATGCTGATTTCTCTGTATTACTTTGGGTTATCTAATCCTTCCATTAATCCTTTAACTTTCATTTAGTCTCACTCTTTCTGCAGCTGTTATAACTAGCAGTATTTCTTACAACTCTCTCTGTCTCTTAACTCTCTCCATTTCTTTAGATACTTCCTGTAAGCCTGTTCTAAATAAAAGCGACCATGAGCCAAACCTGTGCCTTGGTTTTAAAGTAAATACAGGCGGTTGTTATGCAGTGTGTTAACAACCATTACTACATGGAAACATCTTGCCATGTGGGAATTTCAAAGCGGCATGCTTTCCTGGCTATCCCACAAGTCTGTAATAAAGCTTAAGAGGTGGTTTTAAGGCACTTACACGCAGGGACCTGGTCTTTTGTCTGTCATTGAGACTTTACGGGGGTATTGTTGTTCTAATTGAAGGCTTTGCTGGTGGGTAAATGACAAATTAGTTTATGAAGCCAACCCTACCTCCCTCCTGTTAATACCATGTCTAGTCTTGTTCCGAAGGACCGTCGAATGAAGAATTTACTTACAGTTTATAGTGTTAGTGGTTTGTTTTGTGCTATACTGAAGTAACATGGAGTGAATGCTCTGTAAACACGTCAAGACGAGGCAGACATTAAATGGAGCTTACTTGTTTACTTTCAATGAGTAATGTCGTATTTCATGCATTAATACATAGGACATGTGACACATGTATGTCAAAAGATATTATTAGATTTACTCTTTTGAGTCTTTTGCAGGGTTACGACTGTTAACTAAAAGCATAACTACTGATATTTGATATGAAATAAACTGAAATAAAACTTATAAGACTCAAAAAAGAAAGTTAAGTTGAGGTACTAAAATAACTACAATTAAATAAACAACTAATAAAGCAAAATTCATAAATATCATATAGACATCATGGATACAATTTCTAAACACAGAAGCTAAAACTTTAACTGAAATTGAAGTAAAAAATAAAATAAAAAAAATCCACATTTAATATAGAATTTTAAAATTGAATATTTAAAAGTTCAGAACTAAAGTCAGAGCAGAATATTCTGAAAAAAAAGAAGAATGTATTTGGTTACCCGCGGGGTATGAGACGACCCACGCATCACTAGTCAGTATAGTATGTTTTATTATTATTAATGAATTAAAATGCTTACTCTGTATTTTAAGATGTCCTTATTACAGTGTATTTATACATACAATTATAATATTACTGAGTAATAATAATTAACTACATGTACTTAATATATGGTTAGAATAAGGTAAGTATGCATAATTTATTGTTATTATAATAATACGTACATGTAACCATGCACCTTAAAATAAAGAGTATATATATTTTTATATTAATTTTAGTCTATGTAATTTTAGTTATTTAAGAACTTAAACAAAAAATAAAATGTTGCTTAGGCAACTAGCTGGAATAATAAAGTATTTTATATTTCAGAAAGATACACCATTATAGTGAACAGATCTGTTCTGTGGTTTTGGACATCCTGGCCACCTCTCGTTGAACTCGCTGAAATAATCGATGTGAGAAGGTGTTTTGTATTGTAAGCAGGATCTCACCGCTCTGCAGGATGTTGAGATGAACAGCTGTTCTGACGGTGCCAACAGGACTGACCGCCTGGCATTCGTACTGGCCCTGGTCATGAAGAGCCACACGACTGATGCGCAAGCTGCCCGATGAGAGAACTACATGCCGTCTGTCATTAGGCAAGGGGCTGCCTATGGTAGGAGAACAGAGTTTTAGTGAGTTTGTCCAAGCAGAAAATAACTGTGATTTTAACGGTAAAGACATTTTTACATTTTATTTATATTTAAATATAAATATTTATTTTATATTAATTTCAGTTTAATGAGTCTCACCATGATGGTGTTTAGTGCTTGTGTGAATAATATATATTTAATATAGGTTCACATTTAAAAGCTGCTTGTGATGGGTGTGTTGAGATGATCATGTGACTTTTCTCATCACCTCTCATCTGCATTTGATGTTTATCAGTGTATTTCAAAGTTAGAAAACAGATTCCAGTACTTAAATAGGTTGGTATATTAACACTATATAAGTTAATGAAATTACGGTATTTAACTGTAAATTTAAGTTAAAACCGTAAAATCTAAAATGTTGTTACCGTAGTTTTTACAGTCAAATTTTGGCAACCACAGCACCTGTTTTTTTTTTTTTTTTTTTTTTACAGAGTAGAATGCATCCAATCAGAATTTCATAATTTGATCCTTGTGAAAAAGTGCAACGTAATATGTTCATATTTTATTATAAAAAAACTTCTGGTGCTATTGTGGAGGGATACGGGTAAGGTTAGGGAATGGGTTGGCTTAAATGTAATTACCAATAAATTATAAATTAGAAAATATAAATTAATTACAGATGCAACTACACATAGATATTTTTAAAAAGAACAGTGTATGTAAAAAATAAGTGTACTGTATCAAATGATTAACTTATAAATGATTAAATGATATGTAAGTACGTAGTAGTTAGAGACACATAATATAAAGTGGTAAAGTGGTAAAACAAAGTTTTACTATAAAGCATTTTTTAAATATATTTAAATACATGACAAGTTTCAACAGAAATGCCTGGATAGTACTGATGGACTGCCCTACATTGTTTGAATGCTACGTAAAATTGATAAATGCCAGTTGGTCAGTTTTTTACAAAATAAAAATGCTGACCAGACTTGACTTAGGCAGACTGTTGAATAGCGTGGACTCTGCTCTAGCAAGTCAAACAGACAAAGCAGCATTATGTCATCTCACCGCCGCGAGTCCATGCTATGACAGGCTGAGGGAAGCCGCTGGCCTCGCAGGGAAAGTCAACTGTATGACCCTCCAGCACAGACTGGTCCTGAGGGGTCACCGTGAACTGAGGACGAGCTGAGGAAGAAGAAGGGAACTGAGACTCAGCACAACCAAAGACCGGCAGATGAAAGACAGAACTAATCTTTCTTATCAAACAGGTACAAGCTTTGGAGCAACTCGAAAAAATAAATAATTATTAGACTTTAGCCAAAGTGTTACTTCTTGATGAGTACAGTATGTAGGGCTTTTTTAACCGTATTTCATCATAAAACTAAATATAAAAGCAGAATTGAACTTAGTTAATGTTTCATTTAGTTGACATACCATTACTATAGATACATTTGTCTTTTTTAAATATGCATTATATTTTTTGTTATGTACTAACACACACAAGCACGAGAAGGATAAATTAAACCAAACCGAATACTATCTAAACTAAATTTTGTTCTATTATATCTTTGCATTGGGAGTCTTATCTGCTTTTAGGAGACCAAGGAAACTTGTGGAGACCATGATTTTTGATTAGACCAACATATTATATACATGAATATCATGAAACTTTATATATAATGTGTATACATGTTCAATTTTGATACACAGTAACAATATCCCATAGCTGCTTTGAAATTATATGCATGGTGAAAAGCTCTATATGCAAATAAACATGACTTGACTTGGGTTCACTGATTCCTGGCATATTCTTCACACTGTGTACCATGACTTAACGTTCTTTCATTAACTTCACAACTGCCGCCTAAACATCACAGTGAATGACAACTTTAGACAACAATTACTTAAAAAATTAAATATCATATTCAAGAACCTAAATGAAGCAAAACGGAATCATGATTATTAACTGATGTAACAGATTTCCACTTCACTTACCCTGTACTATGATATATGCAGTGGCATGGATGGTGTCCACGTTGTTACTTGCAAAGCAGGTGTATTGTCCCCCATCGGCTTGATTGACGTTCTGAATGTAGAGACCTCCTGAAGGAGTGATGTTGATGCGAGGGTCCACTGGGAGGGCCGTGTGGTCTCCTTTGGTCCAGGTCACACGGGGATGTGGCTGTCCTGTTGCACTGCACTCCAGAGTCACGCTCTCCCCGACCAGAACCTCTGTATTCTGTGGCTGGATCACAAAGCTAGGACGAGCTGCAGAAAGAAAGACTGACACTCTTTACTGACACGCTACCTATAATTATCCATGAAAAGGTACATTGTTTAAAAAGAAATCCTACACCAAATTCTTTTTATTGTAATTATTTTATAATATTTTGTGTCTAAATTAATCCTACATTTAAAAAAAAAAAATTCTGTTGAATACTCAGTGTCTACAGGAACCTATCACACTCACATGGTGATCTGAAGTATCGCAAGGTGACCTCTGAGGTCTTCACCTCCCCAGCCACGTTTTTGGCCATGCACTGATACACGCCCTGGTCTGTCTCCCGCGTGTCCTGGATCATCAGGGTTCCATCTTCCAGGAGATTGAGACGTGTGTCGTCCCTCATGTTCAGAGCATTGCTGAAAATGGAAAAAAAGATTTTCCTGTTTATGCACATACCCTTCACATATTGCGAATAATACAATAGCAAAAAAATTTAATTTCCCTCATTATTTATTCTTGTCGGTCTAAACCTGCATCACTTTCTGTTTTACATGGAACATATAGAGACATCTCAAAATGCCCAGACAGTCAAGCTCCTGAACAACAAAAAATAGTCCATACAACAAATAGGGGTCTAACGATATTACAAACCGAATCGAAATATCGCGATACACCAACCACGATACGTATAGCGAAACTGTCGTGGCGTACCGCGGTACTCTCACGCCCCCTGCTGGTTGACGTTACTTGTCTACTGTCAACTAATTTAACCAATTTAAAAACATCTTTATTTTATCACATTTGATTAAATTGCATTAGTAATGATCAGCTTTTGTTCTAAATTTTGTTCTAAATATTATATTCAAAAGTTAGTATTTTCCAAGTGCATGTCACGTGACTTGAACTCGGTTACTTCTGTATACGCAGGATGGCTGCTTCGCATAGTATTGAGATTGCATTTTGGTTTTCTAGTGGCAACTGGGTCATTAAAAATCCCGTTCGTCAGACACGCGCGGTCTATGAAAGCCATACAAGTGATCATCTGTCGGAAATACTACAGGAAGCAGTATGCAGAGTGGAAAAGCGAAAGAGAAAACGGCACTATTCCAACAGATTTACTCAGGTATCCTGACTGTACTAAAAATGTGATGGCAACGTTAATAAAGAAAAAGTTTAGTTGTTCTTGTTATTAAGTGAATCTATTGTTCCTTAGCATTGCTGCTATGATGACATCAACCCTAACCCCACAGCAAACAGAAACCGAACCGAACCGTGGGTCCAAAACCGTGAACTACTTTTTTCGCTCAAGTCAAAAACCACCTCAAGAAAGCATAAAAAACCTGTGCCAGAAGCAGTGAGACTCCTCAACCACAGCACAAACATCACAACATGATGACAACGACACACACAGCACATAAACAGACAACCAACCGAAAATACACCTAATGGCACATCTGCACCTTACCTTATCTGCACCATATGGCACACAGTATTTATTACCATAGTTTACATTGCCAATGCATCTATATTTATGTATAAATATGAATATTTTTTTATTTTTATATATACTCTTACAGTCCAATACCTTAGTTATATATATATGTACACATTCATATGGCTGTTACATTATTTATATATATATATATTTTTTTTTTTCTTTTTACACGTGTAACTTTTACTCTTCTTTTATACTTATCCTCTGCTAGCAATTATTTCTTATCTTTCATTTTTTTTTATCTTTTAGCATGTTTTAGCACAGTTAAATGTACACAGTTGTAACTACAAAATTAAGAATCTTGAATCTTGATCTACTCTGAAAGACTAAACACATTAGCCTCCTATCAGTTAACAAGCTAAAACTATTCTGACGGTTTTCATGATGCTGCACGAATTAAGGTGTTTTAAGACAGCCTCATTATGAAAAGAGCTCTCCTTTAAAAATATGTTGTATCTGCTTTGAGTAACATGAAGAAGAAAAAAACTCTTCTTGTTGAAACTGTTCCTTTAAAGATGTACATTGAGGAAGGGAGCTTACTTGTTTCTGAGCCAGATGATCTGAGGTTTGGGGTTGCCCTCTGCCCTGCATGTGAAGTACACAGTGTTCCCAGAGGTCACGTCAACATCCTGCGGCTCAGATGTGATCCGGGGAACTTCTGCTCCACAGTAGAGACACAGTCAGATGAAACTAAATACAAGTGTGCCACAAAGGTGTGAGGAGAAGTAAAACAAGTTTAATTTGGTCTGTAAAAGCTATTGGAATTACAGCACTGAAGGCTTATTTGTAATGAAACAGTGTTCCTGTTGGAAATAACGTTTGACACCTCCCTCTTGCCTCACTTCCTCCGAACAGGTTTGGCTGCCCATGTTGGTTGACGGCCAGGCACGAGGTGATTGTGTCTATGTTCACAACGGCCATGTGCCAAACCCCAAACATTACCCAGAAACAGCAATGTGCCCATGGTGTAATGTATTCCTGAGCAGTCTGACAGAGCTGTGAAACTGTTTCTACTGGCAAAACCAAACGTCTGCTTGCAAACTGAGTCAGAGTACTTGCTTAAAACAGAAGAGGGAGGAAAATGCAATAGAGTGCTGCAGGGATGACATATTTCTGTACTCCAAAACCCGGAAACCTGAGCATCTTTGCACCTTTGTTTTGTTACCCTAAAGTCAATAGTTTTTTTGTTAAAAGTCTGCAAAGAGTCTTAAAAAGACGGTTCCTCATAGGACTTACTGGCATTTGTCTACTGATCACTTGTATAGCCTTGTTGCCTTTATATTTGTGTTCTCGCTGAAGACTGTTGTCAGAAGCTAAATGGCGTTGGAATAATGTTGAAGTCATGTGACCATGGTTTAGTTTATAAATAGTCTTTGTTTAGCTTTTCACTTCTGCTAGGCTTGGAAATACATAAATTGTGTTAATTTGTGAAGATCATTGTGATGTAAGAAACTATCTTATCTAATCATAAACTTTTTACTGTCACTGAGCTTATTTTCTACAATGCAAAAGCCCCCCAAAAAACTAATTCTATTGGGTTTTTGGTCAAAGAAACCAGGGTAAATGTTTCAGACATTATCACTGCATCATTCTCTATATGTTTACACAAACTTGCTTGTTCCAGATCAATATGATGTTCTTCTTTTCAGTGGAATTGAAAGAGAAATCTTTTGCTGAATGCCCAAACTGCTTTTTTTCCAAATAATAAAAAGGCTGTCAAGCTCCAGAAACAGACTATAAAGTAGTTATTCAAAGTCTTCTGAAGTTAAATGCTCAGCTTTGCAGGAGAAAACGTATCATTTAAACATTTAAATTAAAAGTCAGTATATGCGTATTCCCATTCAGAATAAGAATAAAATCGTACTTGTGTTTATTTGAGTTTTGTAAAACGGCAGCTTGGACGCTCTGCAAAACCAATCACGTCTTGCATTCTGTCACAGACGGCGCCTCTGTGGCGCCCTCCGACCACCAGCAGCGGGAACCTTCTCCCGAATATTAGTTCCCCCC
>JAUMHP010000072.1:17582289-17592941 GCA_032361065.1 Enteromius trimaculatus | reverse complement strand
GAGCACAAGGGATCAAGCACAGAAAAGCACCACTTCAAGGATCGCCTACATTATCACTTACCTGTTTCCACTTTGTATATAAATCCACCCTCCGGGGTTTTCTTCTGCACTACGACTTGTGTCTTGTTGTGCTCTCTAGCGCCAGGGGCGACAATATATATATATATATATATATATATCTTCTGCACGGAAGAGCACGCACTTTATATGATGGTGGGTCGCCCTCGCCCCTTTTCTTTTTCTTTTTTGACAGAGAAATTTTTTTAAGCTAGGACAAACACACAGTCAACACAGAGCGCTTCGCTGAATGACAAAAAGCTAGTTTGCTGGCCGCGTTCCACGTGCTTATATGCTTCCTGCCTATTACGTCCCAACTCATCATTGG
This sequence comes from Enteromius trimaculatus, assembly GCA_032361065.1. Lineage (NCBI taxonomy): Eukaryota > Metazoa > Chordata > Actinopteri > Cypriniformes > Cyprinidae > Enteromius > Enteromius trimaculatus. The sequence goes on along the minus strand of JAUMHP010000072.1, from coordinate 17,592,556 downwards.
ATGATTCAACACACAATTCAGAGCCTCACGCTGAGGGTGTTCCCATAGCGTCTCGTCGATGCAGTTCCTGAAAAGGAACCACCATAAAATCTTAAAAACATGTTTTTTTCAAATTTAAACTTTTACATAACACGCAGCTCCTGTTATTGCTGTTAAACGTTTTTTATGTGTGTATGTCTTTAAGAGATTTGGGTCTGCCTGTCATGTGACTGATCACATGACAGGAAACAGAAACCAAACAGTATAAAGGATGCAGCATAGCAAACAAACAGCCTCTTACTTTTCAAATGTGCCGTTGATTAATATTTCTAGTCTGTGTAGTTTTATTCAGACTTTTCTTTCCAGATACATGCACATGTAGTGTATATATACACTGCTGCACACTATTGAGGCATTGACTTTGGGACTATCAGCACATCTAAAAGTTGTCCAATCAAAAAAAAAAAAAAAACAACAGCAAAAAACAATAACAAAAAGTTGGTATGCCTTTCTGGTTTACTCTTTCATTGATTCATGGCTGTCAGCTTGAACTAAATAACAAAACCATATGAAAAGAACTCCTTGATCAGAGGAAATACGTGCTCCTCATCATGACTTACATGAGACATTAATTCATGAACCCTATATTGTCGACTAATTTAGCAGTCATAGAAGATTTCTAGTCAATTCTGTGGCAACACCATTTTCTTTATTCAGAGTACGATGTGTCAACATCCAGCATGACAAATATTGTACAAATTTCACAATTTAAAAATGAAAAATCACTGTAACTTGTGATCTCACACATTTATAGTAAAATCAAAACAAATTCATGCTGTATCGTACAAAAATAAATCAAACTCCAGTTCCACAGAGAGCACAATAGTTTATACAAAATCCTGTCTTCATCGATGATTAAACAAATCAACCTTGAAATGAAGAATTTCCAATAAATGAACTCATGAATTCACAATAATTCATATGAAAAATCAGCATTCGAATATATGACTTCTTTCATGTTACGTTGAGTAATCAGTCACATATTTGTTTAAAAAAAAGTATTATGCACCGACAGTAAATGAGCAGCATGTTTGTGCTTAAATTCCCATTTCCATTGTACCGATGACGATAATCGATTCAAAAACTGATACTAGCTATTTCTCTATCGAAAGCATTACTATATTGGCAAAAAGCTGCAGATGTGATGCTGTGCATGAATGATGGAGCCCTAAAGAGGACTGATTAGTACAATGGTCGAGATCCAGTGAAGTACAAGCACCTTTGCATTAGCTCTCAATAAGGTATTAACAAGGTTGCTACAGCTAATAGTACAATGGAAATTAGGGGTTCACGCAATGCCGTAACACCCCCGAATTCTACCGCTGACTTAAACAACCGATCCCATTGCAGTGGGAGATTTTTTTTCTTAAAACGCTTTAATTCGATTGACTACTCTTTAATGATTTTGTACAGTGATTAGACATAAAGTGCTGCTGGGGATTATTTTGTATGATATAGAACATACTTAACGAACTAGCATTGTTATTTAAAAATGCACAATATTTCTCGTAAAGATATTGTCCTCATTAATATTTCAAATCCCTGTAATCTCTGATCTCCTCTGAACCACTGAACGCCTGTCATCATGCCTTCCTCGTGCCAAAGAGACACCTGGAGATTGCACATCGACCGAAGGTGGGATAAGTGCAAATAGTCTTCTGGCACAAAAGTGGGGGGCAAAAACCCTGTAGGTCCCGTTTTCATTGTCTATATTCTTTACAGATACCTTCTGTTTTAGTTTCCATACTGTACAAACATCCAAGCATGGAAACAACTGTCCCTGTGCAGCACTGTATACAGGAACAAAATGAAACTCATAGAGCATTGTACGCCTCTAAACCTAATTTTCACCTTTCTGTCCCTTTAAAACATTTGTATTAAAAGATTTATATAAAAATCAATCATTTCCATATAGTAAAAAGATTTTGTAGCTTCCACTGTTTACAAACATGAAATTGCATATACCCACCACATAGATTGCATCTCTTTTTATACACATGGTTAAGTCATATATTGCTGAGACAGTTCCATTCTGGCTACTGTTATTTCAAGAAGAGACCAAATCATGACGTGATGTTCAGAGCCGCTATTGCCGATACATTGATGCAGATTAAATGAGGAAGCCACAAATAATCAAAGCATTTCCTTTTGCCTTCTGAAGCAGTAACAGGGTCTCCACTTTCATTTGAAGTTTTCATTTCTATGATCTTTCTTTTTAACACCAACCCTTTTTGCCACGTCATTAATAGCTGATATTAAAATAACTCTTCTATCCCTAAAATGAACATTTTCTGAAATGGTAGCCACCTTCAGGCCCTAGAAAGTTAGATGACTATGACGAAATTAAACATTTCTCCAAATCTGTTCTGATTAACAAGCAGGGTCTCAGTAAGGGATGCTCTGTGGTGAATGGGTGCCGTCAGAACGAGAGTCCAGACAGCATATATAATATAAAAGCACACATTATCCATACCACTCCAACTTGTGATGCAAAAACATCCATGTTTTCCAAGTCCAAGTCATTTTTTTTATTTCAAGCGGTCACTTTTGGCCATATCCATAATCCATAATATTGCTCTCTTTTTGTTGTCTGGCATCAAAATACACTCACATATTTGTTACTCTATTAGAATTCTGACTTATATGGCTTGTAATATCTGCATATTTCTCCCATGATTCAGCCTACACACAGGCTTCACAAGATGTTAACTGAGTGTTGTGAATTATTGTGATGTTTTTATCAGCTTTTTGGACTCTTATTCTGACGACACCCATTCACTGCAGAGCATCCATTGGTGATCAAGTGATGTAGTGCTACATTTCCTCAGATCTAATGAGGAGAAAAACTCATCTATATATTGGATGTCTGAGGATGAGTGCATTGCCAGCAAATGTTCATTTTTGGGGAAAACGTTTCTTTTAATGATAAAAATAAGCTATTGCCATTACATTAATGGCACAAAATGAGAAATGTTTAGTGGCTACATTTTTCCAGTTTGTGACTGGAAAAGCAGCGAGATGGATGAGTCACATTACATTAGCCAATATGAAAACATACAAAATGTGTATACTTTCAAAAACTATTTGGCAGATCTTTTTTTTTTTTTTTTTCAAACAAGGCCAGAAAATAAACCCAAAGAAAAACCATGTTTAGTCAGCATAACAAATTTTAAAAGAACATGAATTTAACACTGATTGATAAACTACAACAGCAAAGCATGAGGCATCCCATATGAGTATTAGCTTCTTTTTTTTTTTTCTCTGGAAGTGTCGTCTTTCCTCAGCATTCCTTTGTTTTAGGAACATTCTGAGATGCTAGACTTGAATGCCTTGTACAGCTTGTTTTATATTTTCTAGCAGGGCCTTGTTCTCTGGACTCTGATAGTGATCTTGATTCGTGTACATGTCTGTTAGCGTGGTTACGTATGCGTCAAAGTTCTGTTCGCTCATCGCCTCCTGTCAAACACAGAGAAAGATTCGGTCAGATAAAATACTGGGTAATACACTTCTGAAATAAATTCTAATTAAATCGTAAGTTTTTCACTTTATTGTTATTCCTGTATACAATTCACAGTATGCAAAATTGTAGTAATAATTCAAGAAGAGAGAACTCAAATGGATTGAACGTAACATTCAAAGAAATGTATGTAACAGTAAATGCAATTTATAATGGCCAACATCATATGAGCTATTTGCTGAAACGTTTAATGATAATAACCAAGCAAGCTTTCGGTAGCATTATGGAATATATATATATATATATATATATATATATAAATATAATTTCTGTAAATATTACAATCGATATTAAAACAGTTAAAAGAAAACACTAGTCAAAACTAAGATACCAACAAATTGGGATCTCGCTTCGAGGGACCAATCTACTTTGTGTGTACGAAAATGCCAATGAACATTAGGTATGCACAGATTTCATCCAGCTGCAGCTGAGAGAGTGTGATACGAAACCGGCCCGTCCACAACGCCTCGTCCCTTCAGGGGACCCAGAGGAGGAAGAAACTGCTCTTTACGGGTGGTGCCGTCGATGGCCGGGTGGAGGCAGCAGCTGCATGCCGGGGAAAGATGTGTCTGATGGTCTCAGTCTGCTTCTGGGCAGTGGAGAACTGTTCATCGAAGAGGCGGATCTGGGATACAGGAGCATTCAAGAACCGTGTCTTGTCTGCTTTGCGCATGTCCGCTAGACATAGCCACAGATGGCACACCTGGACCACCATCGTGGACATTGCATGACCCGGAGACCGCGACATAACCTCCGTCGCTCGCAGCGTGAGGTCCATGGTGGTACAGAGTTCACTGAGAACTTCCAGATCGTGACCACCCTCATGAAGGTCTCTCAGTGCCTTGGCCTGATGAATCACTGCCGATCAGAGCCGACGAGTACCTACTGTACAGGCCCGGGAGGAGATCATCGGGTTATCCTGCCAGGTGAAGGCGGCACCAGGACACAGTTGCATCGCTACTGACTGGTTCACCTGGTCTTTTAGTGTGCTGAGGTGCACAGGGTAGATGGCCGCCTGAACACAACCTGCTGTGGCAACCCACTCGACACTGGAACCACCGTAGATGGCGTCACACCAGCCACTTGTTTGTCTGAAGTAGAACGGGGGAGCAGAACACATGAAGGCTCAGCTCTGAAGCGAAAAGCTAAAGATCCACTGCATCAACTGCCTGTTTATACTCACGCAGTCATCAGCTGCAGCTGAATGCAGTCAGTGCATGCCCATGTTCATTGGCGTGTTTTCATACACGCAAAGTAGATCCCTCTAAGCAAGATCCCAATTCGACTGTCATATCCGACGTGACTCGGAGTGACCGACTGAATGGGAACAAAAGCTGACTGATGGTTAAAACTGATTCAGTGAAAAGTAAGTATTGAACATGAATAACACATCAGTTCATGTGGACATGAATGAATGAAAAAAATCATTAATGACTCTCAGCATGACTAACACCAACTGTGCACTTAAAAAATTAAATGACACAAACGATAGTATTCACAGCATACAAATAGTCACATGGAAATGATAGTAGTTAAACTGTGGTCTTACTCTCTGGTGTAAACAGCTGTTATGTCTTAGTGGAGCCTCTTTGTGAAGTGATTTCTAGAGGTAAAAAACAAAAGTGTATTAGCTTCCAGCAAATAATGCTCAACCCATAAACAACCTGGTGACTTCACATCTAGAAAAGCCTTTGTTTTAGACATTGACAATGAATTATGTAATTTAATGTGATGCTATATGATGACATCTACTAGTAGCTAGTTTTGCAATGACATTTTGGACGTAAAAAGGATAAGCTACTAATTATGCCTATTTAATAAAAAGGGTCATAAAAGTTGAAAGAAACGTTCAGTGATTTCACCTTTGAATAACACACAAATGTTCAACTATTCAAGTTATAAATATACACATTTGCAACCTATTTTATCCAACTTGAACATATTATTCACAATTAAATGAAAATGTATAGTTTAAATTCAAATGAAATGCATTTAAGCATCCTTTTTGATCCACTCAAGTTTGACTTAAGTTCGTATTTTATGTTCATATTTTTTGTCTTGGGCAGTTTAGTATACATTTTTTATTAGAATTGATATATAATTTGAAATTGCAATTTATAAAATAAGAATTGTAATATATAGGGGCAGTTTCCCGAACAGGGTTTAAGACTAGTCCTAGATTTAAATAAATGTTAAGAGCTGTCTAAACTGGAAAAGGCTTGCACTGAGATATCTTAAAATACATCATTGCCATTGTTTGTTCTTAAAATGCTCACAGATAATGCATTTCTGTAAGACATGTTTCTAAAAGTTCTTAAATGTCCTAAACTAGCAAAGGTATAGTCCTGGCTTAATCTAATTGATATCGGAAACCGGCCCATTAAGTCACAATAGCAAGGGGAAAAAAAATAATATATACTGTGATATACAGTACTGTTAATTTGCAACTGCGAGTTTAAAGTCAGAGTTGTGACATTATATCTCAGAATTCAGACTTTAGAACTTAGATTTGTATGATATAAAGTCGCAAAACATTATAAAGTTGCAAAACAAGTAATGAATAATATTAATTAACTACATGTTCGTAGTAAATGTTTAGGGATAGGATTAGGGTTTGCCACGGGTTACTTGCATACAATTATGTGTAATTAATTGTTATTTTAATAGTAAATACATGTAACGTGTTACATGGAAACTCAAAGTGCACTTAAATGGCCTTTTATTAAAGTACACTACAAGTACACATTCACAATAATTAAGTAGACTTTTTTTTTTTTATGAGAGACTTCTAAATGAAGTGGAAATCGAAAAAAGAGAGAGAAAAAAGTTCTCCCGCCTGGGAGGCCAATCGACTCTGATCTTTGGAGAAAACGCCAATCAGAATTGGCCAGTGGCTTTTGCATGCCTCCATTTGCTTTTCTGCTTTGGAGCTGATTACATCGAAGGAGAACTAAGAAAAAAAGAAGTTACCTGTTGCTATAAGAAGATTTTCCGTCCGGAGAACGTCCTGCAGACACAGCAGAGAAGATCCCCCTTGTTGCATGTACGCATGCAGCGAGCTTTCCTGGGCAGCCCCAGTCTAAAAGAGCAATTTTCTAACAGCTGCTGGGTGTACTTCTGAGTGCGGTGGTTTCCTCACCTTGACTCACAATCACTGTTTCACTCGTCTGGGCCTTGATACTTACAGAGACAGCGTTCGTGGATGGTTCGTGCTCTCATTATGAGCACACGACATGGCTTTCTTTTGCTAGAAGGATAGCTTTGTCCACTAGCCTTTCCAGTTCGGCAGGCCTTAATGACTCCCACGGCTGCACTGGTTAGCGGCTTGGCAGACCGCAGGATTACAATCAGGAATAATCCATCGGGCAAGTCCCCACAAACTCCTGATCTCTCAAGCAAGCCCCATAGAGCTTCGGAATGTAGGTGCTGATTTATCCCGCGATGATCCCCAGTGCCTCATTTGGTGCTTCGGAAGAGGTTGAGAAGTGTGTCGCAACATCAGAGGAGGGGCTTTCATCAGCTTCGACTGAGGAGGAAACTGAGCACCCGCAGTAGCGGGGGAAAAAATCTGACGGCAAGCTGGCGGCCTTTTTCCTCCGGGCCGCTGAAAGCACCGGGCTGGAGCTGGAGGTGGATTCCCAAACGTCCCCTGTCTATTGACGACATGGGCTAACACACTTATATAGCAGCACGAGAGTAGTTCTGACTGTAGGTTGATGCAGGAGCTGCACATGATGACTAGCTTCGCTCTACGAGCAACGGAAGTCTCGGTGAGGTCCCTTGGTCAGTTGATGTCCACTTTTGTGGCCCAGGAGCCCTATCTGTTCCTGGTGTGGACGGGTAACGCAGACAAAATTTGATTTCACAATATGCCCGTCCCCCAGGCCGGACTCTTTTGCGATTTTGTCAGGGACTGTGCCCAGCTGTTCTGAGAGGAGGTCATTAAGTACATCTTGCCTTGTGTGATTTCAAAGCACTGGGTGCCTTACCTTCGTCGAACCATCTCCAAAGACCATGCCTCCAGCTCCACCCCTGGCACCTCCGTAGGAGTTAACACCTCAGTGGGGGTGCAGAGCCAGATGCCGCAAAGGGGCGTAGCCCGTCCGAATCTGGTCGCCACTAAAGTCTCCTAGACTGCAGAGATGCAGAGATTGCTCTTCGGGGACACCGAACTCTACACCCCAACCTCCAGGGAGGGCCAAGGGTTTCTACCGCTGCTGCTGACCCATGGGTCAGCGGTACCCAACCACTCAAAAACAGAGCAAAGTTCCACATCTCTGGGCCACCTCGCCATGTTCAATTTGTGAGTGACACCCCCCTTCTCACATTTCTGTTCATGGTGTCCTGTTCATTGCTTCCGGGACCGATCCACCTTTCTCTCCCTGGCTGCCCCCAACGTGGGTACATTGTTAACCGCGCCTTGCTCACGGACTGGGGGCCTAGTCTGCACTTCCCGGTCCGTCTTGCTGGTTGATCAGTACAATTCATGCGGTTCAGTTCACTAGGCATTCGCCCAGGTTCACAGCTGTCCTTTTTTTTCCTCTGTACATTCAGAGAAGGACATCTATGTCCATCCTGGGCAAGGTGATTGCGGTCCTGCTGGCGAAGGACATAATCAGGCCTTCCCTCCAGCCGAGTTGAAGGGACCGCTTCAGCTTTGGTTGTACGGCCGAGTCCTGAGATGGCCTCTGGTGTGCATCGGGCAGGCAGCCTCAGGCTCTTGGATGGGACCCTGACTGCAGTGTCACTTTTGCCTCGAAGTTGCTGGCCATACTGCTGGCCCTAAGCCGGTTTTAGCCACTGTTGCTAATGCGGACACATAGAGGCAATTCCATGTTGGTAGCGACCCTCAACCATTAAGTTGGTGTTCACTTCTGTCGCCTGTTGAAACTTGCCCGACAGATCCTCCTCTGGAGTCACTCGCGATAGGAATCACTGCAAGCCATTCATGTTTCGGGAGTTCTGAATCATGCAGCAGATGTGCTGTCACGTCAGCTCTCTTCCCGGAGAATAGAAACTCCAATCCCGCAATGATTTAATCGATTCGGGGAGGCTCAGATGAACCTGTTTGCCTCTTCGGAATTCTCCACTGCCACTTGCTTTCCCTGACCGAGACTCTTGGAGTGGATATGCATGCAAAAGCCACTGGCTTTGGATTTTTTCCAAAGATCAGAATCGATTGGCCTTCTAGGCGGGATCATATGACGTAACGTCTCTGTTCCCTCTATCAGAGAACGAGGGATACATACATAACCGAGATGTTACAAATGACAATGTTTTCTGAGAATAAGCTTCATCTTTTAAGAAACAACCAATCAGCATTGTTAAAGAAACTGAACACAAAGTTAATGAGCCATGTCATCTTAAAACCCTATGAACAATAATCAACACTGTGTGATTAATGAAGTAGACATAAAATAATATGAGCCACAGCAACTCAAATATTACCACAAACTCAGTAGAACCGACTATATCTGTTCGGTGCTTTGTCACTGAGTTTGACCAAATATGACAATCAGTGAGCAAGCTATGGAGATTCAAATAAGACTGAACTTAGGTGAGATGAATGAAAGTTGAATGTATCTGTGGGACTGATTTTTTAAGAACATGTTTTCAAGCTAACTCAATATGGAGTAAACCAGCTTAAGATAAAACTAGCCTGACTGGGAGATCAGCAAAAACCAACAAAGCATCTTAGCCTGATTTATGCGGTTTGTTTAAGCAGATGGTAACATTTAACAAGCATTCAATAAATGCACAAATAAATTCAGATCACACCTATTGACTCATACAATGTTCCACCTATGGACTAGTTTGAAGCACAGACTGTTAGGCTAAATTTGCTAAACGTTACAAGACCAGAGGCCTCAAGCCCAATAAAGATAATTATATTTTTTTCCTAAATAATAAGAATAAAGGAATAAGCTCTTTGTCCGCGACTTGTCCTCTATCAGTTGGGGGTTGTGGCCCTTACCATATGAGGTAGCTGGATATTAGCTAAACTGTTTATCAGTGAATGGCTGAGGCTGGCCAGCTCATGCAGAAGAGATTCATTTTGCTGTTCAATCACCTTGTTTTCTTCCTCTAAGGACTTCAGATTAGACTCCATTGTGGTAATCTGTGGGACATGAATTGGCAGATGTGTTAAATCTATTGTGAGAACGTCTTCAGAGCATAAATTATTATTTTGTTTGTTTTAAGTAAGACTGCAGTAAGTATGTTGTGGGAATGTTCAAATGCTTGAAATTAAATGGTTTATTAAATGATCAATGTGTAGATATGTCTCACTCAGTTCACTTTCACACAGATGCTGCATTTATACTGCAAAACCGAATGTACTGTTTTTCTTTTTTTATGTATTTACTTTTTATATACTCTAGTGTTTTTAAAATACTTCTTTGTTTACTAATGCTGTATTTATTTGATGATTTTTTTAATGAAATATTATAATTGTACATACATAGTATATACAGCTGTAATATTTCTGTAACTACACACATGTAACAACCCTCAGAATGGTGTGTGAAAGTACAAATGTGTAACAGGACTAACAGCACTTTTTTGTAAATAAAGTGTTACACTTTATATTAAGTAGACAGCTGCTCTGGATTTATCATGTGATTACTCTGATGTCACACAGCAGCGGGCAGGAAATTAGGCTTTACATATAAATTGTGGTTGGTGTCCAGAATGTTACACTTTATATTAAGT
>JAUMHP010000072.1:17476511-17489640 GCA_032361065.1 Enteromius trimaculatus | reverse complement strand
TACGGATTCCAGCACAGCAAAAATAGACTCTGTGCCGAAACGATCGCTGCACTGCTGCAAACGCACCGCATCTGCAACACACTGCCGGACAGCAACCGCGTGCAGTGTGAACGCTCTGATCCGTTAACATGGGTGCAGAAAAAAATACGCAACGCAAACACACTGCATACGGAGTATGTGTGAAACAGGCGTTAGGCTGGAATGCCTATGCAATTCTCACTGGCAACTCTAGCTGGGCGTGACAGTTATGGTGACCAAAACAACCTGTTTACAAACTTCAAAATACCTTCCTTTGTGTTCAGCAGAACAAAGAAATTCTTACAGATTTGAAATTACTCAAAGCTGAGTAAATGATGACAGAATTTTAATTTTCGGGTGAACTATTCCTGTTTTAGTTTTAGTTAACAATAATTGTAAAGAATTCAACCCTGTTCAAATATGCACAAATAATATTAAATAGAAGCACATAGACACGATTAATTATATGTCCGCTGAATCTGTCCTGTCGTATCTGACTCTCAGAGCTCCTCTACTATTCGCTCTCTCCATCTCTCCCTCTATCTGAGGTCTTTAAAAATTAATTCTGTCGGCAGCGACCCTTTGGCCTTTTGCATCTCAGGCAATACTGCGGTTTCTTTCCTCCTCCCACGCTACATCGATGTGCTCCTTCTACAGCTCAGCACGCTGTTTTACCCATCAGTCCATGCTGCTGCACATCACCATCTACAGAGCTCAGAAAACTGATCATCTGCAGAGAAACACAACCCAAACTGCCCTGAACACACAGGTAGAGTAATTTTGCCTCATCAATACATTGTAATGTAAATAGCAGCACCATTGTTATATGATGAACTTTGCTTTCAGCAGAGAGAAGAGCATTTTAGTTTAAGTCTGATATGTATTATAATAAATGCAAACCACATGTGTTGTTTTTATTGTTACTTTCAATAAAAACATTTGCTAAACAAAAAAAAGTAAATGTATTTTCTCTCAGGCAGAGGAGCTACACTGTACCTACTGTACAGTATATATCTTTCTGGTTTCAGGTACATTATGCTGGTTACCTATATAAAATTCATCAGTTTCAGCTAGCAGGGCATACACACTTGACACTTTCCAGAACAAAACATAAGGCATTACATTCTTATGAAATATAATCTGTATTTCAGCAAAGTTTGACCTTGCAATGAAAGTGCTAAATCATACATTTTAAAATGGATTGTGGAGGAACATACAGTATGAAAGTTCTGAATGTGACAGACATTCACAAACACACGCACACACACAAACTTGAACAAAATGATTTGGCCACACTGTATATTATGGCCCTAATACCTGTGTACTTAGATAGTAACTAGATGTATTAGTATGTAACCATAGTGTAAGTACACACTGGTGCATAGTAGCTGTAATATTTGTGTAATTATACACATGTAACAACCCTCAGAATGGTATGTGTGAAACACTTTTTTCACTTCACTAAGTAGTCATCTAAAAGCATTATGTAACTACATTAAGAGTAATTGGAACAGTTTGATCCAGGTGGTGAAAATGGGTAGGTTTAGGGATATGTAAAGTGGGAGGAGTTTGATCTGGAGGAGTTACTCAGTAACTGCCCACTTAATATAAAGTGTAATATTCTGGACACCAAACACAATTTATATGTAAAGCCTAACTTTCTGGCCGCTGCTGTGTACAATCAGAGTAATTACATTTACAACTACTTAGGAATGGTCTACTTAACATAAAGTGTAAAGGCCCATTCACACCAAGCATGATAAGTATATAGTTCTAAAAATCTTTCTCAATGTTAGAATAGCAGCGTCCGCACCACAACTATAACAATAAAGGCACAGAAAAACTATATTGTTGAAATAATTTTCTGAACAATTTTTGTCCAGCTGATGAACAATAGAAACATTAACAACCATTCAGAATCAATCCTCATTTCATACGCTTGAGCTTTAACGAAAAGACGACATCGTTCTCTGTTGTGGACGCAAATATAGTTCTCGTTATCATTCTACACATCCAATACACAGGTATTAGAGACACTTAATATAAAGTGGGACCAATTTATTACAGGAATAATATACTCAAACTGAATGTAATGTTTGGAAAATGAGTTGCATGTTTCTTGCAATTAAAGTAAATTAAATGTCTTATAAAATAGTTTAAATTTGTAAGACAGTAGATATTATAAGTTACAATAATTGATATTTGGTTAATTTTCAACTGCAACCAAATAACCAAAATTTAATGACTAATTTGATGTCCAATACTGACATCAGATGACTTTAATAGGCCTTAAATATTGATGTCAACTCGATTTTCATTCTCAAACAACTGTAACAGCTATCCAACATCCATCTGGTGTTATATTAATGTCTTGTTCTCGCTGGAAAAGTTTGCCCAGAAATGGAAATTTTGCAATAATTTAAGAAATTATTTGATGAATTTGACCAAACATTTGCACTGACTTCCATTGCATTTTTACATACTATAGAATTTAGCAACTTGATTTTAACTTACATATTAAACGGACTTAAAATAGTTAAATCTTTTATAACTGTATCTGTATTTATATATATATATATATATATATATATATATAAATATATAACTACTTGTATAATCATCTGCAGTGAATGGGTGCCAGAATGAGAGTGTGGCACCCATTCTTAAGAACATCACTTCCAAACTAAAATGCAAGTCTATAATCCTTAATGAATATAATTAGCATGCAGCCACATGCTTGTTTAGAGCTGTTCTGGACTATTTTGGCTTGGTGCTTGATCTGTGTAGATTTCTCTCTTGATTCAGATCAGATGTCTTCACTGAATTAATTGCAATATTATGCAATTGCAATCTTCTCCAGATGTTAACTGAAGGACAAATATGTAAACAAACACAAGTTATTCTTGATATCTGATATTGTAACAAAGAGTCAGAGGCAGAGGGATCCATGTGCAGTGTTTATTAAAGGAAACGAGGTCAAACAGGCAATGGTCAGAGTAGCAAAACGTGAATATCAGAGGCAGGACTGAGACGTAAACAATACCTGGCAAAAGTCGGGGCAGGCAGCAAATAATCCAAAAGCAACAGAGCCGCAGAGGTCTCATTTGTGACTGAGCCGCTCCCCTGCGAGTGGCTCAGGATGGCAATGGGCCATTCGACCCATAGGTCGTCCTCTGGGATGAGGTGCTGGTTTGTCAGGGATGAGCTTGGTGAAACTCCATGGTCAAGGAGGGGTCCAGTATGTCCTGAGCATTGACCCAGGAACATACCTCTGGTCCATATCCCTACAAGTCTACCAGGTATTGCAGTACCTGACCTCTGCATCACGAATCCAGGCTTTTGTGGACCTGTTAAGCCTCCTCGTGTCTGAGACCGCGTCCTGGTCCCTCTCTCCTTTCGGATCACCAGTGGGCTTGAGCAGGGAGACATGAAAAGTGCGTGAGATACGGTATTGAGCAGGTAAGTCTAATTGGAAAGCGGAAATGCGGGGGATATTTGTCTGAGGATTTTGAATGGACCCACGACCTGGGACTTAGGTAGTCGGAGGCGGATGGGTAGACAATAATATCAAAACACCTTTTCCATTAATACTGTATGTAGTGTTTTGATTTTTGACTATTCCAGCAAACTTTTATTTTATTTCCCATAAATAAATTATAATTATTCTATTATTTTATTTTCGCTTATTTCTATGAGTAATGTTAATTATAACCTTATGGGAGTATATGGAAGATGTTTATTTTTGTTTTAAAATAATATATTGAGTTTCATGTCATGTTGATGTCACTTCCTCTTCTTGAATTGTCAGAACAGCTTTGGCGAGGTATTTCTAATAACTTTGTTTCTTAAATGAAATAAAAAAGGTGGATTATATTCTTTGAAACGCTATGCAGTTAAACTTGTAAAAAATGTATCGTCATTTTATGTCTAACTTTGTTCAGTTATAGTGTTAATGGGGATGGTCTCACAGACCAAAGAACTGAGAGTGTTTGTGCGGTGTTAATCCCTGTCCTGTCTTTAATAAACTGCAGGTATGTGATTCCAACGAAATAATTACCACTATACGATCATATTTCTTTTCACATATTTCATTGTGTTGTTAGATTGACACAGTTTTCTGTATTTTCAAAGTATGAAATTCTGTGTATACAATATATATAAATATCTCTATATAATATAGTATATTTATAATATTCACAATATTTTACCAAATTGAATTTTGTATAAGGTTTGTGTATGTGATGTCTGAAATGTGTTAAAAGAAACCAAATGACACAAAACACTATGTAGAAAGAAATTATTGTTAAATGCAGTCAGAACAGAACAGCTTGGACTTGAGTGAGACAGACCGAAGAACTGAGAGTGTTTGTGCGGTGTTAATCCCTGTCCTGTCTTTAATAAACTGCAGACGTGGTCCACCGAAGCCAGTGGTGTCGTGTGGTTCTTTGTGGTGAGAGACGAAGTCCGCTACAAATATCTCAGCTGTCTCAAAGGCGGAGGGTAATTTATGGAGTTGTATGAGTATGCAGGCTTTAGAGAAGCGGTCAATGACTGTGAGAATAGTTGTGTAGTTATTAGAGTTGGGTAAATCGGTAATAAAGTCTATTGCTATGTGGGACCAGGGACAGTGGTCAATGGGCAGTGGTCCGAGGATTGTCCCCCCTAAAATCATCAAAAAAAAAAGGTGAAAAATACATGTATGTATACCTAAAATAATTGTGTAAGTAGAAATTGCAAATGCAAAAAATGCATTTCGAAATTGTTGAGCTCCCCCTGCCCTTCCTCACAGTGGTTTGGCCCACTGCTTAATTTACCAGTTCATCTCACCTACGCTACACCTGTATGTGTCAGGTGTGTGGCTGCGGCTCTGTGCATTAGTAGTTGTTGAACTCCAGTACGTTTTAACGTTCCCAGCCGGTTATGCCATCTAGTGCCTCTAGAGGACACTCCCTTCATGTCAGTATACTCTGTTCAATCATTCTTATACCGAACTCAATCTCCCAGAATGCACCTTTCCTTCACAGCTGTTCCATATTTGTCTTCAACCCACTACTCATTAACACCTGTATAAAAACCAGTCTGTTTTATCCACCCAGTGCGAAGTATTGCGATTGTATTCCAACTCTGAGCATTTCCTTTCTGTGTTTGTTTCCGGACTGTTCTTTGTTTACGTCATTTAGCCGCCCGCCTGGAATTATTTGACTGTGTACCTCGGCTACGATTTAAGCCTTACTCTGAACATACCTTTATGCCAGTGTGTGACCCTGATCTGCTGACCTTAAATAAACCTCTGCGCATAGATCCACACACTTCCGACTCTATCATTACAGAATACTTCACCTCACCAGGATCCAGCAAGGTTCGTAACAACCGCCGATCTAGGATGGATATCGCTCAACATCTACTGGAAGGTAAGTTTTCGATCGAGGATTATGTGATGGAATTCTATGAACTGGCT
The DNA here is from genome assembly GCA_032361065.1 of Enteromius trimaculatus. NCBI lineage: Eukaryota > Metazoa > Chordata > Actinopteri > Cypriniformes > Cyprinidae > Enteromius > Enteromius trimaculatus. Next base: position 17,484,164 of record JAUMHP010000072.1, on the reverse strand, counting down.
GCCATGGGGAGATACCATGCTTAAAGACTTGTTCCGCTGATCCCAAATCACTGCACAAGATGGCCACTGATCCCGAATCACTGCACAAGATGGCCACCAATCCTGAGTCACTGCACAAGATCTCGAATCAGCGCCCAAAGTGAACGTCGATCCGGAGTCTTTGCACAACATAGCGATTAAACCAGAACTACTTCCCCAGACGACCATTGAGTCTCAGTTTACAATTTAAATGGCCGCCCAACTTGAGCCGAAGCCTCCAACCAAGATAGAAGTTAGGTTGATCTCCAGTTTGGCGGACCCTCCAGTGACGTCATCGAGGACAGTTGGTCTTCCCAGACCCCTCGTATCGAGTTCCCCTGAGACTTCACCTATCCTCCTGCTGCCTGTCATGGCCATTACCATGCTGAGTGTGTGGATGATGTTGTGTTTTGGCTTCTGTTATCTCTGTCATGATATCCCCTTGTACTGGTGCAAGAAATATCATGCAGGGAAGGATAGGATCTGGGTTGTTGTGGTTATTAGATTGTTGGGTTTCATTAATTCGAGAGAGGGCATCAGCCTTGCTGTTCTTGGTTCCAGGTCTGTAGGTTATTTTGAAATTGAAAGGGGAATGGCTTGCTTGCCCCCTCAGTGTCTCCACTACTCTAATGCGCCTTTCATGGCCAACAGCTCATGGTCTCCCACATCATAGTTCCTCTCACTATCGTCTAGTTTACAGGAATAGTAAGCATAGAGATATAGTTTTGCCAGAGTACCTTGTCTCTGTGATAATACGGCTTCAGTGCCTGTGTTGGAGTCATCTACATCTATAATGAGCTCACGATCAGGGTCTGGGCATATCACGAAACACGTCATTGATGAAGGACTGGAATACAGAGGGACTATTGGAGAGGCTGAACGGCATAACACAATATTTACAGTGCCCGGATGTTGTGGGAATGGTGGTTTTCCATTAGTCTCCTTCCCTGATATGAATGAGATTGTAGGTGCTTTGAGTTTGATGAAATACTTGGCAGAGCGGAGCTTTCCAAAGCGGTACTAGGGGTAATGGGTACTAAAAATTTATGGTTATGTTGTTCAGGCTGTGATAGTCAATACAGGGTCTCAGTCCAACATCTTTCTTTTTTTACAAAAAAGAAGCCTGCTGATGCTGGAGATGTGGAGGGACGAATTAAGCCCTTGAAGCAGCTCGTTGGCATAGTCACTAGGTTGGTGTGGAGGCATTTAAATGGCCTTGCGTTTACTAAAAGCCTCAATCAGGTCGTCTTACTCCTCAGGGATTCCTGTCTCTACCAGCGTTTCAAGTTGAGTGTCTGGGGTTCTGGATCTCAAACAGTTGTGATGACAAAGATCTGACCATTGCTGAGTCTGTTTGGTGTGCCGAGAGATTTGGGGGTTGTGATTTTCTAGCCAGGGTAGGTAGAGGATGACAGCATTCTTAGGGGATTTGATAACGAATAGTCAAATAGTCTCGTTGTGCAAGTTGTCAGTTGTAAGTGTGAGATCTTGAGAGGGAGGTTATGAGTTTTGGTAAGGTTTAAATCAATAAAAATCCCCAATGCCCCCGAATCGATGAAAGCATTGGTTTTAACAAAAATGTTATTTGAGTTGGTCGAATTGGGCAGTGAACCCGTAGATCACCCAGTTGTCCACAGTGAAGACACAGGCATTTCCTCACTCAGCGATCTCGACTTGACAGATTTTTACATGACTTTGACTGATATGAAGATGAGCCACATGTCGAGCTCTAAGGGGACTATTAAATTTAATGGTTAGTTCAGTTAATTGTTCCAGTGTTTTAACCTCATCGCGGTGTGCAAATTTGGTCTGTAGCTCAGCTGAAAACACCTGGCGGAAGAGCAACTTTAATGGACCACTCTCTCACTCAGTCTGGGTCGCCAGGGTGCAAAAGGTGAGACCATAATCCACCACTGTGCTCTGTAGCCCAGTCCAAGGCTCGTCCGGTGAGCAGTGAGCCGACAAAAGACACACGAGCATCATCTGAGGGGTACAAGTTTGGTTGGTAATGTGCATTGTAGAAGAAATCCCTTTCATTTCTTCACTGATCCATCATATTTATCAGGGAAGGACAAACAGGGGTTGGATTTTGGCATGCCCATGATCGGACTGGCTCGAAGAGGCTCTGGCGTTGCTGAGTCGGTAGCTGGTGATGTTAGTTTAACCGCTTGTAGAGTCCTTCCCAGTTCCTCGGTTACAGTGGTGAGTCTTTGGAGTTGCTGTTGGTGAGACAGCAGGGGAGGGTACTGTTACGCCCATGCCGGGCTCCACCCTCACTATTTCACATTCACTAGGATTACCTGCACCTGTTACAGCCACCTGATTGTAATCAAGACACTCATCAGTCACCACATCTAAACGCACAACAAACTGCACTCTGGGTCCGAGCTCGTTTACTCGACTATGTGGACTATTGCTAATGCTTCTAGCTGCACTTATCTCTGAACTTACCTGTTCCCATACAGAAGGCTACTCGGACTCCTGTGTGTGCTCTAGCTCCAGAGTTGTCTTTCCTCGTCTCCATTGTGGCAAGTGGTGTGGCTGTGATCATCTGTTTGTTCCCCTCCGTCTGTGAAACCTACATTAATAAGAAGAGACTTTAGTTTGTTTAAACTTCCCAGTTTTGGATGGATTTCAGTTTGCTTACCTTTGTTTGATTACATCCTGTTTAATAAACCTTGTCATTTTTTATATACCTCCTCAGTCCTGTCCGCTTCATAACAGTAATATTGTAAAATTTATGTCTATGTCTCTAAACTCTATGTCTCTAGTCTTCAGTGTCACATGATCCTTCAGAAATCATTGTAATATGCTTATTAGTTGCATGAGATACATTTCTGATTATTATCAATGTTGGAAACATTGTGTTGCAGTACATTTTGAATACATTTTTCATTTTATTTTCGATTCTTCTTTGAAGAACAGAAATTATTAAATAACTATTTATTATTAAGACTTCTTTAGTGCCCCACACATTTCTTTTTATAATTTGTTTCAAATGGCAGATCATAAAACATAAATGTCTAGCCTTAATTAACAACCAGCAGTAACTGAAACACATCTATGCAACATTAGAATTGTATACATAATTAACTAAACTAGGTTTTTCATATCCATTCGTGCCCACAAAAGATCTATTCACAACGTTGTACACAGCTTGATAACTACTGATATGTTGAGATTTTGCTTTAAACCACACAGAGAAGCTGCTGCAGCAAATATATCAGCACCCTGCTAATGTGCATGACAATCAAATCAATTATCAAGCATTAAAAATAACGCAGGATTCAATGAGTGTGAGGTACCTCACACGTGATGCACCTCTGCGACAGGGACGCACACACACAATGGCAGGGGTGTTTACCTTTCTTTTTTTTTTTAATTAAAGCATGCTGTAAGTGTGAAATTAACTCTCTGCTGCTCTGAGTGGGCGCCTCAATCAGATTTCTTTGTCTCTCGCGTAATTATCACCCGCTATAATGAGAGCGCAGCACGCGGCCACTACCAGCAGGATGAAAGAGAAACTGTAGAAATAGTAAAGGACAGACAGAAAGAGAGAGAAGGAAGGAAGGAAGAAGACAAACATGAAGAAAAAAGAAAGGCTGGTTATTAGCACCTTGAAGAAAGAAGCCTGCATGCCGAGCCCCGTGATAATTCAGCATTCTGCCTCACCGCTGAAGAAATGCAGACGGCAGAGGAGACGGGGATATGAAAGAAACAATTTACAGGGTGATAGATGGCACAATTCGGAGGGGAAGAGATCCGGAGAGTCTTATGAGCAGCAGGAGTCTCGACTGAGACAGAACGACCCTTTTGACTTCTGTAATAACGTGTAGATTCATCCTGATTAGTTGATTACTTGTACTCTGTTATCAAATCGCTTCTGCTCTTTTTCTTCATGAGCTACCAGCTGTCCCCTCCAGCTCAAAGACAGATAATTTACATTCTCCTTATGAAAGAAATGTCACTCACATATATATTTTTTATCATATATTCTTAAGGACAGCAGAAGATGAAGGTTCACTCTTGAAAATAAAGGCTCCCAAAGGAGGGTTGATGTGACGCCATTAAAGAACTCTTTTTTTGTTTTTGTTTTTTGTTTCAAAAAGAACTGGTCAGTGAACAGTTTCTGAAAAAACCTTTCTACGGACATCCGTTATAACATTTAAACTCTATTCAACTAATAAGTAGGCCTAATACTTTTTTTATTTGTTAGTACTAGTGCTTAATCTTTAGGTACTAATAACTTTTTTAAATAAACCATTGCTTGTTCATTATATAGTAGCACCTGCTAATTAGATACTAGAACTTATTTAATAGATACTTCCTGATGAGCTACTATTACGTATACAATACTAGTACATATTTAATAGAAACATTATAGATACAAAAGTTTTATTTTAACTCCATAGTGATTATTCTGACTCAATAAGTAAAATTAAGTTTAAAAAATGTGGAAAAAAAATTAGATACTAGTGTCTACTAGTACCTATTATTGAAAAGTAATAGTATTTCATAAACACTAGTGTTTAATGAATACTTACTAGTAACATTTTAAAATATTATATCTTACTAGTAAGGCCTAAACAGTTAATATCTGAATGACATGCATATCTATTTTTAAGAAAAATATGTTAACTTTTATTTTGGATGTGATTAATCGTTTGACAGCACTAGTATGAATAAGTGCTGGTATTAAAAAGTTACTATTAGCTAAAGATTAGACACTCGCAGCTAAAAGTACTAATATGTATTTAATGAAATAGATTCTAGTTGTTAAAATAAGCACTAAATGTTCTAAATTAGGTACTAGAACATTTTAAAGAAGACATAACACACACGCGCAGTTTTTGCACAGTTTTCATGTTAATCTTGAGTACCTATAGTATATATAGTCAAGATTAACATGAGACTGTGCAAAACTGCCCTATAGAGCAGTATTGCATCAGCTCAGTCTTTAGTTTCATTACATTTTTGAAAGAATGAAAGAATTTTGGGTGAACCATTAAAAAAAAGCTCCAGAATGACTGTTTGCACATAGTATGTGATTTCTGAATCACACAGGCTTCTATTAGTCCATCTGTACTCAAAGTCAACTGCCATCATTTTCTCACCATGATGTTGTTCCAAATCTATATGACTTTTTTACTAAACATTGACATTGGCTCTCACTAGAATCAAATATTTGCAAGATTTCTAGCAGTTTTGTTTTAAAACAGTTTATGATATCCTGGAGTACAGCAGTATGACACAAGACTTCTAGGATTATATCCTACTATCTCACAAACCAGACATTTAACCATTTACATGAAGTCTGGCAAATATTGTACAAACTTTGTTCCCTTCCATCTAGAAGTAGCGAACACTGAAATATGTCAGTGGCGCACTTAAAGCGGAATATGCAGATGTGCTCAAAGGATTTGTTGGCAAACATTAAAACAACAGCCTGGTTATTTCAGCTTTTTTTTTTTTTATCTCTCTCTCTCTCAGAAGCCTGAAAATGTTTGCTAACCTCTATAAAACATATTCAAAAAGAGTAAATAACATAACTCAATCAATCATAAAGTCACCTTTAAAGAAAAGTTCAGACTTCTTGGATTCTGTTCAGAGTTCTGAAAATGCATTCATGTATTTGATTATGACAAAATATGACAAGGACATGCTACCTATGCGATACTGAAGTAGTATTTGTTTCAGCACCTCAGTATGGAGGGTAATGTGATTGATGTGACCAATAAACATTGTTTAATAAATATTTGTTGTGATTGTGCCAATATATATATACACATATGAATCATTTTAATCTTAGTTAATTAATATTAATACCAGGGTTTACAAACAGCATCTCCGCAACAGCAATGCAGGCTCTTCTTTCTGGTGTGAGTTGTTTTTGCAGGGTATGTGTGAGGATAAGCAAAGCATGCAGCCAGACTCGCAGTGAAAGTCAGTCTGAACGCTGCGTTATCTCTTACACATATGCTCACCTCAGGGACATTCAGCTCGTTCTGATCTTCCACCACACAAATGTGCACTGCAGGCACAAAAGTATAGTCCACTTCTCAGTGCTGTCTGTCAGATAAAACAATTAAAAGCCTCAGAAGGGCCCTGCAGAGACACAGCTGCTTCTGTCCTCTAACTCTACAATAATGAACTCAAGCACAACTAACTGCTGAAAATATACTAGACCAAAAAACAGGCAGATCTTGGCTATTAAAGGGATAGTTCACACACATAAATACAATTCTGTCATTGTTTACGCTAAAAATTGACAACACAGCAAAAGTGGTTCATTCATAAATTTTTTGTATCTTACCTGTCTCCTGGTAGCACCTCCATGCTCTGGACACTATGTTGACAGACACAGCAAACCTTCTTGCCACAGCTCGCATTGATGTGCCATCCTCAGTGGCGGTTCTACCTCAGGGACTACAGGGTGCAATCCTGGGGGAAGACAGGATATCCTTGGCAAATCCCCACCGGAGAGAGCGGATAACGAGCTGGCCAGAGGATAACCAGAAACCCGGAGCAGCAACAGACATGAGCAGAGCTCCGTACAGCAAAGCAGAGGAACAGGACAGGTTAGCACACATTAAATAGTGTTGGGTAACAAGCCACGGCTGTAATTAGTTCGCTCGGAACCGGGGTAGGCGGGTTAATGCGAGAATGAAAAACAGGCGTGGAACACCGGATGAATTCTCCTGTACACAGGAAGGAGTTTAAGGCGGACTGCCAACGGACTAAGGATTTTGGTGACAGGGAAAGGGCCAATAAATTTGGAAGAAAGTTTATTACACATGGATCAGAGAGGAATTTTAGAGGTAGAAAGCCAAACTTTTTGACCAATGACGTATACGGGAGGCTTAGACCGGTGGCGATTAGCTTTAGCCTTGGTGTGCTCCCGCACCTGGAGAAGAGTTTCACAGGCTCTCGTCCAGGTACGCTGACACCTCTGGACAAAGGTGTGGGCAGAGGGAACCGCGACTTCAGATTTCAAACTGGGAAAAAGATTTGGCTGGTAACTTAAACTACACTGGAATGGCACTGGCAATGAGTTATGTGCGTACTCAACCCATGACAGTTGCTGACACCTGGAAGTAGGATTCTGAGTGACCAAACAGGTGTAACCCTGTAAGGCATTACAGACCTTCGATTCGATCTCCCAAGTGATGGCAGAGACAACTAATCTCTCTGGTACAATGCACTCAGTCGGTCTGAATGATCAAAAATGCGTGATGTTTTTGGAACCCAGACGGTAAGAAATAGAAAAATCAAGATGTCCAAAAAATAATGCCCAACAGTCCCCAATAATGAATGCACAGTCGCAACAAGCCAACCTTCTTCGCAACAAAAAAATCCCTGCCGGAGAAAGGGAAGATCAAATGATCCCAGCTGCTAGAGAATCAGAAATATATTTTTCCATGGCCTCACTTTCAGGAGCAGAAAGCGAATACAACCTACCTTTAGGCGGAGAAGTCCCTGGAACTAACTCTATGGCACAGTCATAGGGATGATGTGAAGGAAGAGAAGCAGCCCTGGACTTACTGAAGTCACTTTTCAGTTTTATTTATATAGCGCTTTTAACAATACAGATTGTAGCAAAGCACTGAACATTATCAAGTAGGAAAATAGAGTAAT
>JAUMHP010000072.1:17444125-17465186 GCA_032361065.1 Enteromius trimaculatus | reverse complement strand
AAGCTGGCGCTGCATTTAAAAACAGCTGATGGAGATTTAGCGCTAATCAAAGAACGCTTTACTGACGAGACGCGCATAATATATCGCTCGATATATATCGCCCACCCTTATTAATTAATATTACTTAATAAATGTGTCATTTAATGTCTAATATATGATCTTCTTTATTACTGTAATCTTGTTACTGATCTTATTACTCATTTTATATTCTTGTTTATATATTATTGTATTAGATTACTATATATTATTATCTCATTTGTTGCATTTTATTTATTATAGATAAAAGTACTTACCTTATCAATTTTGTTATCTTGATTTGTTTTGTTTTTTAAGGTTAAACATCCTAAATATCCTGCAAGTTACGATGAGCACAACTGATTTGAAGTCTGATATAAGTAAAGGATAATGAACAGCCAGCAGGTTGCTATCACAGAATAAAACCCGACAGACTGAAGGGCTTTATTCTGCGATAACAACCTGCTAGCTGTACATTATCATGCTTATTAAACAGCTTCTTGCCCTGAGTAAATAATAAAACCATAAAAAAATAATATAATACAATAATAAAACATTGTTTTAACCGGGGAGTCAGCCGAGTCATCTTCTATGCTGCCGGCAGTATTCATCAAAGTCTGGGGTCGTGTTTTGACAAGAGACAAGGCAGTTTTGTGTGTAATGGCAAAATGATTATATATCGTTTTGTTATTTTTGTTAAGGTAAAATGTCGGCGTAGTATAAGCCTACGCCATTAATTTAAATGTACATCATTGAATACATCATTATGAACTGTAAAGAGTCTACTTTTATTTGTGTTTAGTGACTATATCAATTAAATATTTTTTTAGGCTAAATTTAAAAAAAAAACAACCAGAATGATGTGATTTTTGCCTTCAGGAGGCACTTAACAAAAACAAACCGAAACATATGAAAAATATATCTATAGAAAGCTTAAAATGACCACTTAATGAACTTAATCTTTCATTACAGCCTAATCTTTATCCGTAAAGTTGACTTCTCTCTAATGGCGCATCACGATAACATCGATTTGTGAAAAAAATATGAAACTGACAAAATTTGGACCCACAGCGATGTGTTAATTCTATATGTCAGGCCTAACATCAGCTGATGCAATAGCTGGTGAACTAACATTAAATATTTTCAATCAACATTAGTTAGTGTTTTATGCGTGAACATGAATTAATATATACAGTAGATGACTTAAGCAGATGCTTTCAGAAACCCGTTAGTAAGAGTCCTGTGAATATATAACATCATTACAGCAAATATGAGGATTCTAGAAAAGTCCCATGCATCCATCCACTCACCTGGTTATCAAACTTGAGTGACTGTGTGCCCACTAGAAACCTGATGGCATCTGTCTCAGCTGTCTGAGCTGTCAGAGCACGCGCCTGAAACACACAGAGAGAAGGACAGCCCATGCATTAATGATACACAGCCAAAATACTACAAAAATATAATGCCTGCAAACTGCTGCCTAGACTGCATTTTTAGGTATTACAAGGTGGGCTCATTAGTATGTTTGCTGAACTAATGGTAGGCTAGTTCACGCAAAAATGCTGACTAAGTAAGCAGCTTACTAGATACATGTTTGCTGTAGAAAGCAATACAGTCTAGACAAGCAGCTCACTTGATATCTGAAATTGTTTATAGAGAGCTTAATAGATGCCCAAATCCGCTGTCTAGATAAACTGATCATTTAAAAGATCTGAAATGACATCTGGGTAGGCAGTTGAAACAATGCAAAACATACTGGCAAGGAAGGCAGCTCACTAGACAGCTAGAAATACATAAATACTGTCTGAACCAGTCTTATTTTATTACCAGTGAGGGGCTATTATAGCTTTTATTGGTATTGTACATTTATATTACATTTTATATAAATGTACTGATATTTTATTTAATTTTGCTGTGTTTTTGACATTTTTATTAGCTTTTTTGAAAATATGTCTATATCAACTTTTACTTCCATTTTAATTTTAGTTACTTTAGTACACCAAGATCAACTAAAACGTATTGAGTTAAAATAAAAAAGGACAGCTAAAATAAAATAAGCTAATTTTTATTCCAAATATCATTTTGATGGAAGTTTTAGTTTAGCTAACTATAATAACCCTGGACTGATCCCAAAACTGACAACAAAAAGTGCAAATAATTTGACAAAACCATATGATGACATTCTTAGATCTTTATTTTTTATATAAATATGTTATATGTACTATTTTTTAATGGCTTAATGTAAAAATAAATGTATTTTATTTTTGCCATGGCATATGAATTATGAATATATCAATTATAGTACATTAAAGTATTACAATCTAATTCTACACTTATTACAAATGTATATACATCGCGACAGATGTTTGAAACGGAAAATATATCTCCATTTGTTACGTTTAATACAAATCCTGGTTTAAATAACCATCTGATATTTAACATGTAAATATGACAACAGTGACACACAGATTACTTGATGTTGTGTGCAAAACTGAAAAGGTAAACAGAGCTACAGTAACGTTAAATACCTGAAACTCCAGGCCGTAAATAACCGGTGCATCATCCTCCATCTTTATTCATTCACTTATTCATGTATCAATGAATTCAGAGTAAAACATTCTCCTGACTCTCAAATACTAATAACAGGTACAGCAGTTCCGCGAGAGTGAAATAAGACTTGCGCAAGCGGCGCACAGAAACTACCGTAACACTCCTCGGTCTGATTCAGTGCTTTAGGATTCGTGAACGTAAGTTTCGTTTGTGAATGCCAAACTGCGCCGTAGCGAAGAAGTTTGACACCTTTCGCTCACCGTAGGGTTATTTTGCTTACGTCAGTGCGTATGCGTATATTTACACTGCTGTCATCCTAGCGTTATTCCACAGAAGGTAAAGTCTTTTTTCCCGTTTTGTTATAATATTTTTTATGTCGTATGCGGAAGTGTTCTGAAGAATATGACGGTCTCAGAAATGTCAATTCAATGTTGTTGTGTTTTAGTCTAAATTTATCATGCAGTTGCAACAGAGCTCTTTAGATATGCAGGATATGATCAGTATAATCGATAAACTGCATTTTAATCATATTTCTGTATTAATTTGCTCCCTCAGAATGTTGGAATTTCTATCATTACTATCAGGGACTTGTTTGATATTCTGTATTTATTATTATTTAGGGAAAGAAAGCAAGAAAAGGTTTACGAGTTGTATTGTTTCAAAAAAAGGGTAACGTAACGTTAAAGGTTTGTTTTTTAAATCATATTTCTCTATTATTTAGTCCTCTGATTTATAATATTACAGTATTTTAGTAAGTTATTGTTTTCTTAAATATGCGAACTATATAAAAATGTCATTGTGCTGAATATAAATGTAAACTATAAAATGTTTCCCTTCAATAGCATCCAATAGCAAGTGTCCAAAACATTACATTAAGTATGTTTTTAATGTAGATTATTTGAGGTCCTGGAGCACAAAACCAGAAATATGTTTGTATGGGTCAAAATTGTCTATTTTTTATGACTAAAATCATTAGGAATTTTAAGCATGTTCCATTAATATATTTTGTTAATTTCCTGTCGTAAATATATCAAAACTTAATTTTTGATCAGTGATATATATATTGCTAAGAACCTCTTTAGGGCAAATTTTTGTTTTTGCACCCTCAGATTACAGATGATAGTTGCATTTTAGCCAAATATTATCCTATCCTAACATTTCAGGTGATATAATAAATTTCAATATAAAAAAATGACCCTTATGACTGGTTTTGTGGTCCAGGCTCACATTTGAACAATATGTTAAAGTGTCTTTTCTTTCACAAGGGGGTTTAAAAAACTATAGTTTATTTATATTAATTATCGGCCTGGTTTCATAGACAGGGTTTATAGTTCAATTAGGATATCCTCCTTGTTTGTGAAACCGGGGGACAGTCATTTATCCTGAATCATGGATCTCTGTTTCGTTTGCACTGGGATCACAGGGAACATCCAGGCTGGACTCATGGACAGCAGTGAAGGTCCAGCCCAGAGACCTGTTACTCTGGAAATAGATGGAGCAGGTGAGACGCTAGAAGCCTCCGTCCCACCCCAGACTGAGCCGACAGAAGTGTCTTTCCAAGAGGAGAGCATCGACCTGGACGCCGAAGCATTTGTTTCACCTCAAGATGACAGCAGTCACTCCGAAAGCCTAATAGACAAGCTGAATGACCAGATGATGGAGAGCGTGATGATTTCAGACTCCCCGAACAGTGAGGAAGAGGACGTGGTTCCTATTGACTCACTTTTGGAGCAGAACGAAGAGGAGGCCAAAACACTGAAAGAAGAAAAAAACGAAGACATCTGCACAGCCAGTGCTGCTGAACCTGAAGAGACATCTGAGGCTTTATTTAAAGAAGAGAACGAGGAAGAGTCTGTGCTGATGGATGACAAAAGGGAAACTGTTGCACCAGTCGTCCCACAACTAGAGGCTCCCAAAACTCAGGATACAGCGCTTGAGATGGATACAGATACGCCCCCCAAAGACGAGGCTATCCCGGTGTGTACCATCTTCAGCCAGGGCGTGCAACCCAAAGCACAAGCCCTGATTCCAGACGGCTTTCAGCCCACTCTGGTAAAATCTCCAAGTTTCACCATCGGCAACACAGAAACTCCCAACAAACTAGTCCCTCAGGTGTGCCAGCCGAGCCCCAGCCTCAGCAAGTTCTTCACGGACAACGGCGCGGTCAACCCCGCCTCAGACTTCTTCGATTCTTTCACCACGTCCACCTCTTTCATATCAGTCAGCAACCCAAACGCAGAGTCTCCAAAGACAGCCGCCCCTCCAGAGTCCCCTCTCTTATCTGCTCCCACCACGGTCGAAGCCGTACCGACCAGCACCTACTTCACCCCTGCCGCTACCAAACCTCCAGCAAGTCCTGTAGATCCTCTGAACAAGCTCCAGGCTGTGTTCCCGAGTGGCGACGACCCCTTCGCAAGCGCTCTGATCACCAGTGAGCTAGATAAGCGCTATGATGCCTGGCTGCCCTCAGAAGACACCAGGAAAGTGCTGATATCAGTGGCCACGCAGCAGATCAGTCCTGTCCAGATAGACAGAGAGCAGCTGGCCATGCCTGGACTCAAATTTGACAACCTTCAGGTCAGTGCAGAAGTACATTTAAAATTTCAAATAGTCCAAAAATTAATTTTGGGTCATTATGAAAGGCTACCTGTGCCAGTTCTTAACAGGCTTTGTATTGTGTGTTAATAGCAGGGATGCACAATATTAATGAACTGATATCGGAATCAGCCGAAAATGGCTTAAAATGTCATCGACACTGGGCCGATATGTAATATGATGCCATTATGGCTTGCTAAATGGCTTTTCAAAGCTTTAACGTACTGTCAAAAAAACTTCCAACAAATAGGTTCTTGTTAAGAACTAACAAATAAAAATTACAAATATTTTGCTTATAATTTCTGCACAAGAGAGACTTGTTATTTCCAAATAAAAGGAAATATACCAGTATCGGCATTGGTATGGGCCAAAATGTGCATATCCTTTTCAGAACCTTTAACATTCATAGAATCATAGTTCAGAGTCAGTGCTATGATGGTTCCAAGAGCCACCACAGAGCCAGGTCTTACATCACTGAATATGTCATCTGAACACATTTCATTTCATTAGGGAACCCAAATTGGTTCTTCTGGGGCAAAACTGCATTTTAAAAACATGCTTTCTTGTTTCAATAGGAAATATGTTAGCCACAGCCATTTAAAAGTCTACAGTGTTGTAATGTTACAAAATAATTGTATTTCAAATAAATGCTTTTAAACTTTCTGTTAATCACAGAATGGTGAAAAAAATATATATATATCATGGTTTTCACAGAAATATTTGTCAGTATAACTGTTTGATGGTAATCATAAATGTTTCATGAGCAGAAAATCAGCATACTGGAGAAGGATCGCTGAAGACTGGAGTAATGCTTCACAGCAATCAATTGCATTTTACAATATATTAATATTGAAAAATGTTTAGATAAAATATTTGACTGTATTTGTATTTTTAACGCACTCTTTCAGGTGTTTAGCTTAGAATAAATAACATATTTAGCAGATAAACTCTTTTTAGTTACCTATAGTGAACAAACCAGAGACAATAATCACTTTTCATTGCTTTAACAGCAGAAACTGAAGCTCTCTGATTTACAGGGCGATGCTGTGAAAGATCTCATGCAGCGTTTTTTGGGTGACCAGGCAGCTATGAAGAGACAGGTGCTCTCGGCCAGCTCGGTGGAGCAGAACTTCCTGGGTCTCAAGCGGCTAATAGTGAGTAGTGGATTTTTAACTCATTTAGGCACAGACAGTCGTGTGTTTGGTGTCTTTTTTGTGTTATGGCTGGGACATTTTAAGTTGGAGAGTTAATGCTTCTCTTTTTGCACTTGTTCACCTTCTCCATTTCTTTTTGAGTTTCATTAACGTCCAAGCTAACATGCAGCGACTAGCATTGATTTGATTATTCCATCCATCATTAGCTGGTAAAGTAGCAAGTTTCTTTCAGACTAGTGCAGGACAGACAGGCAAAATATAATACAGTGTTATTTGATTTGAATCTTCTCAACATAAACCCAATAGGATTTTGCCATTGGCTTTTGGATTATTGCAGAACATAAACTCAGTGTGACCAACAACAGTTTATGATTCTTGCGTTTTGCTCAATATGAACACATGAACGTATGCATTTTAAAAAACACCTGGCAGCAGACCCGGAAATGCTAAAGGATGTAATCCCTGCAGCGCTCCAGTGAGAAAATAGTCACATTCAAGAGCTTTTGAATCTGATTATTTAAATTCTACACCACTTCTTCCAATCCAATCAATTTCATTCCGATCGAGGTGTAAACGTAAAGATTTTTCAGTTCGATTGAGCTGATAATAAACTCAGTTTGATTCAGTCTGATAATAAATGGGTTATGTAAGTGCATGTAAACATGCTTATATTGATTGATTTTATATCACTAGCAAAATCATCACACACATACACTATATATCAGTGCAGTATTCAACATATCATCCATATACATGGTATATCCCGTAATGTTGCTCATCTCTGTCTGAGATTGTGTGTGTGTGTGTGCAGCGCTGCATCAGGCAGCATGAAGTGTCAGCTGGAGCTCTAGGGGCCCAAAATTACTGCCTCACTGATTTACCTCTGAACACACAGACAGACCTGAGATGCACAGCCTTGCCCGCTGTGCCCACGTCCTTCACCGAATGACAAGGATACACTGTGTGTGTGTGTGTGTGTGTGTCTGGTGCTGAGCCTGTGGAAGCTTGAGCTCTAATCCCCAGATCCTGGACTTCACAGACCAGATCACAAAGCTCTGGAGCAGAGAAACACACAGAAGATCAGTCCTCTCTGTAGAGAGTGAGGCATTCACAGGCAGTGCACTGTAATGCTTTTAACAAATAAGAAATATTAATAGGAAATATGATCTGAAAACTAAACTCGTCAAGCCATTTTGAATTATTGTATCCCTACAATTACCCTTCAAAAAGGTTATGTAAGATGTGCTTCCTGTTCGGCTTTTCTTTAGGGTCTATGCTACACTACAATCCTACTTATGTAGATAAGGGGCAAACACCACTCTGTGTTATACTGTGTTGTATGTGCAGGAATTTACACAAAGTACGTCTTCTAGCGTTTAACATGTAAGGTCATGCCATCTATTGCATTACTGATACAGGGGTCAGCTGTTTGAATGAGTCTCTAAATTCATTTTAAGCATTCATAAAGTTATCTTTTAGCTGAAATAATTGTGCAAAAAAAAAATTACAGCAGTTATGAGTAGTAACTAGCCAGGTCCAGACTGTAGTGCACTGTTTAAATGTTGTGTCTTTATCTGTTTGTGTCTGTCGAGTGCAATTCCAACACCTGTCTTTAAAGGTTTTCGGTCAAGAATCTGCATTTCAGTGTCACTTCAATGTGAAAGTATTTTCTGAAAAGACAAAGCTCAGTATGCCCTCTGTTAAAACCTTTAACTACAATTCACACAATTCAACAACCTTGTCAAAATGCATGCACATATTTGCATATTCAGTTTGCAATAGCCTCATTTGCATATTCAAATAGAAAATTTCTGAAAACATATGCAAAAAAATGGTGTTATTGTACTGAGATTTATCAACTGGGGAACATATCAGCTGGTGATGAGATCTATTATCTACAAAAAATTTTTTACCTTTTTCACCAATACTAATGGATGGAAATTTTAGCTTAAAATCAAATATGTACACCTGGTATTCACTACATTATGAGGTCCAAATGTCTCCACAAGGATATTTATGGCAGATGCCAGGACATTTATTTTTTCCCTGTGTGGAAAATAGCTTGTAAATCATACAGAATTATGTTTAGGGGATAATAAGACCATTATGCCTACAGAGAGTCTCCAAAAAACATGGAAACCCAGCATGTGTACTTAAGAGATTATATAACTTTTGACCAATTTTACACTAGCCTCAGATAGTTTAGAAAGGTGTGTTGAATAATATCATTTGTACACAGGACATTTAAGGTCTAACTGTGGAAACAGGCTGGGACTGGTGTAGAAGTACATGCTGATCCAGATCTGTCATCCCCAGAGAGAAGAGATGTGTGTGTGTGTGTGTGTGTGTCTGTAGAGCTGGTGTCAAACAGAGAGGAGAGCCTCAAACACAGCGCGTGCCGTTCACCTGAACCCGAGAGAAGATCACTCATTCTGCAGAAGACCCTTGTTTCCCCTTGTCTGCTCATTTCTCTTTCATTCTCCGTTTCTTCGAAATCCGTCTCTTGTCTTCTCCGTACGGGGTTCCAGCGATTTATTTTTGGCTCTGAATCACTCTTATATCTCGCAGCACCATTTTGACTTCCTCTCCAGCTGTTCAAAATTATGTTACTCCAGCTTATTTTATGCCCACAAAGAATGAACTGAATCTCTTACTTCATCTCTTGCTTCAGTTTAGATAGTGAGAGAGTTAATGGATTTGCAAAAAATAGCTAACATTGCACAAACATGGAAACATCTTGATTGTTGGAGGTCGTCTCTTGTAAATGTGATGGGGCTTGCATAGGGGTACATGCAGAAATCCATTTAAAGTGAAACAAATACTCAGTAGATGGGACAACACTGGCCACAACAGTTCAAAAATAATCTTCTCTTCAGTGTTTGTACCTGCATGTGTTTGTGTGCATCTCCTGCTTCTTTTGGTTTTATCATTTTTCTTGCCAACATTGTCAGATACAAAAATCTGTCAAATATTTATAAATATGACAAACCTACCATGTATGTATTTATTTTTGCTTAGATTAAATAGCAAAGAAATGGAAAGTAGCATTGAATTAAACATGAAATTAGAAAGACCTGTAGTAAAACACATTTAAATAATCTTTGTTTTATTTGCAACTTCAAAAATCCTTTTTGAAACGACGTACAAAATGATTCAGGATGAAGACTGACTTCATCATAATTTGTAGCTTGATTTTAATAACGATTCATTAAATAACTGAAGTGTTGATGAGAAGTCAAGCTGAGAAAGCTTATGAATCTTCAAATGAGCCGCCATAGTAGTGATGTTCCTTTACTGTCTCAAACTGTCACAGAGAGCAGAGAAAGTCTGGAATCAGTTTCTTTTGTATCAATAAACTAAATGTAAAAATCCTAAATCCAAAGAAAGGCATTGCCTTGAAATGGACCAGATTGTGTTTTGCAATATAAATTAATGAATTAATTTGTGGAATACTTTTATTTTCATACTTTTATTGATTTGTCTGTAACAGACCCTATCGGTATTGTGAAAGGAGCATCTGCTTTCTATAGCATGCAGTAAGTGCCTGCGGGTTAGCATGGGTTAAATGTTAGATGAACCTCATCAGGTTTGAGCACAGTCGTCTTCAGTATTGCTGGTTGTTTGACCTCACTGCTGCATCCTTGCCTCTTTCCGATCCGCTAGTAGGTTTCTGATGCATCTGTATTTGTAGTTCTTTCCTGCCAGAAGCTTTAGTGTGCTCAGAAAAGCTTCGGAGGAGACAGAGAGTTGTTGTTTCTGTGCTATTGTGTGCTGCCTGTGACTCACTGCCAGTATAATAAAGAATTTACTGAACGTCTTTGAGAACACCAATTTTATGAGAACATCAGCCAATTCTTGGCTCTCACACTGTATAGAGTTAAGATGAGTTATTGATATTGGTCCCACTTTATATGAAGTGTCCCTAATACTTGTGTACTTCCATAGTAACTAGATGTGTATGTAGTATGTTAACACAGTGTAAGTACACACCGGTACATAGTATCTACAGCTGTAATATTTCTGTAACTACACACATGTAACACCCCTCAGAATGGTGTGTGGAAGTACAAATGTGTAACAGGACATTGGTAACAACACTTTTAGGTAATGAAAGTACAAATGTGTAACAGGACTAACAGCACTTTTTGGTAAATAAAGTGTTACACTTTATATTAAACAGACAATTGCTCTGGATTTAGCATGTAATTACTCTGATGTTACACAGCAGCGGGCAGGAAATTAGGCTTTACATATAAATTGTGGTTGGTGTCCAGAATGTTACACTTTATATTAAGTGGGCAGTTCCTGAAGGGTTACCATGCATATACACTGGTATTACAGAGGTGCTCCAAGTCCACCCACTTTACATATCCCTAAACCTACACAACACCACCCCCTGATCACCCCCTGTTCCATTCTGCTGTTACAAAATGTAGCTACAGTATGTAATTCCTGGGTAACACTTTATTTTGATGGTCCCTTTTGAACAATCTGTTGACAATAAGTAGCTTTGCACCTACATGTCCACTAACTCTCATTAGAATATTAGTACATTCTCTAATTAATATCTGCTAACTCTTTATTGTGATATTGTTACTATGGAAGTACACAGGTATTAGGGATACTTAATATAAAGTGGGACCTAATTTTTTACCAAAGACCTTTTCATAATGTGTGACATGCTTTGAGATGATTGTCTTCTTTCCAGAGCTTTTCTGAAAGTCAGATAAGTTTTATTTGGTGCCCTCTCGCTTGCCTGCAAACAGTACAGGCAGTACACTTGATTGATTTAGCGAATGTTAAAATGAGCTAGCAAGGTGTACTGAAAGCCTAAAGAGTAGAGGCGAAAGAAATCGATAGCTCAAAGTAATTACGCTCATAGGTAGGTGAGTAACTTCAACACACAAAAGAAAGTTTTCGTACAATGAAAAGAGATGCAATCAACAATAAGTGAACTTCATTTGTTGGCTGACAGAACCATTTTAGCTTTTCATTCTCCTGAATAGTCAAAGCTGTATGGGTTTTTCTCTGACAGCTTTACTTAAAGAATATTGGTCTGTTTTGTGATGCTTTCACATTTTTTATACAGAACTCAGTATTTCAACATTTTTCATTGAAATCCAAAAGCATTTTCTCATATACTGAAGTGCAGCAAGTCTCCAGCCTACCAAGTGACTGGGTTTGGTTATCGGTCACTTAATTCATTGCATTTTTCAACAGAAATTATACCATCAGTTTCCCATTAAAATTTTAAGCATTTCTTGTTCACACTTTTTAAAAAAAATGTTGAGTGCAGTGTGGGGTGATGCAATAATACATGCTACTTAAGCAGTTGTTAAACTTCATAATGTTTTCAGTGTGACAAAAGAAATGTCATGGGTTATTAATGTTTACTTCAATTATAATGTGCACTGAAACACCAGAATGCATTCAGTTCACTAATCAGGTGTTTATTTTAAAAGTTTATGATTCTGGGGTTTAAAACGTTGCACTTTTATAATTAGCTTTATTTGTAATGATAAATGACTTTTTGATAGTAAAAAAATAGAAAACCCATTTGTTGACCACTAATTTTCTTTTTCAAAACAAACTGAAAAGCATCATTCTTTAATGATAACAATAACTTACAATTAAAGTCAGATTCAACAATGTGTGAAAATCAGCTTAGAAACAACCATCAAATCATGATTGTACTCTTATCTTCAGCTTTTACACATTCAGTCCCAGTGGTATCACTTGTCTAATCAATTATCCATTAGACAGGGTAATATTTGCCCAATATTTCAGTCGTGTGACTAGAAGACTTTACAATGATCAAAACCGACAAATCTGATTTAAAGAGCAGCCATAATAAGAGTCCCGCGCCCTCACCAATATGCTTGATGAATTATGGATGGCTGTTTTGTAATCATTTTCCAATATCACTCTGCTCTTAGCCCTGTGTGGGGAGGACTATTTTTGCCTCTATAACGTTTCATCTCAGATGTGTCTCTCCATTGGCAGACATGCACTGAATGCCGATAACATACTAAGACAGAGGTTAAAAATCCAACGGGAAGTCTTCAATTAGCATTTCCAGGGATTTTCTAACTACTATTTCCACCTTGCCTCCACAAAGAATGGCACTGGCTGACGGCTGGGTTAAATGTTTCATGTACAAACATGAAAACGTTCATATTTATGTATATTATACCTAAAATATCTAACCCGAATATTAATGGAAGCTGTCACAGTGAGCCATGCCAGCAGTAAAGGAGTTGTTGACAGCATGACACCCTCATGATGTTGGTGATATTCATGGTCACATGATTTTTCACATGAGTTCACATGCTGCCAACATCTTTATAGCTCAAACCCTGCACAAGCAGTTCATTTAAACTGAGCCAAATAGCATGTAGTGGCCAAATATGCATCGTATTCATATAGCATGGTACAAAGTGTATGAGTTATGAGTGTAACAGCAAACAAACTGTAAACAATCAGCTGCTGCAAATAAGCTTGCTGTGCATCACATGTAATGACATGCACAAAAAAATGAACATAAGAAATCTTGGTCAGATATAACTATCAATTTAATCATAATTTATCAGCATTATATCCAGTCTAATGTTTTTAACGCAATTACATGTATTCATTCATTTATAGTGGTTGTTTTTCAGGGTCATGACATGGCATGGCAAACATGGCAAAAAAGTCAATAAAGTCAAGAAATCATATGTAGTCAAATAACATATTCACAATACATACCACAAACATCCTCAGTAAAAATGTAAAACAAAAAAAACAACAAAAAACTTTATTCAACAACTCTTCTACTCCAAATTCCACCATTATGGACAGTATCACAACGCAGCTAAATGATTAATGACAACATTTTAATTTTTGAGTAAACTATCCCTTTATTGATAATGAAACAAGCAGAAATATGAACATTACAAATGAATGAAACATTACAGTGGCTGACCATGTATATTGAACACACAGGATCTGTCATATCAAACATTGTACCTCTCCGTAGGCATTATCAAAGTAAATTAGGTCTGTGCTCACAATGGATTACTAGCATACTACAAGATGTATACCATGTGCAGTAGTAGCACTTGGGTAACAAAAAAAAGTTTGGGTAGCACTTTATTCTGAAACCGTGGCAAATGACCTGGTACCCTGGTATGTTTGTTTGTCAGGTGAAGTTGAGTGGATTGTATTGTGGGATATAGCTTACACTTACTATTTTTGGTAATCAATTGGCCTTATATATAGTATATGCTGTATACTGTGTGTATATATATGTCACGAACGGCGTGTGTGTGCGGAACCTCCCAGCGAGGCAAAGGAACGGAGGACACGAGAAATTCAAATAGCTGAATATTTAACTACAACAAAAACCAGAGCACAAAAACAAAAGCTGGCGCGGCAGCAAAAGATCGACACGCAGGGAAACACACGGACATTAGAGACTTCACAACGAGACATGAATTCAAACAGAAAGACAGCGGTATTTAAAGACAAACTAATCAAAGGCTAAAGTGAGGACAGGTGTACAAAACAGGTGAGAAAATTGAACTAAATTAGGGTGAAACCAAAAAGACACAGACATCGGGGGAGACAAGACAAGACAGGAACAGAATGTTACAATATATATATATATATATATATACAGTGGGTATGGAAAGTATTTAGACCCCCTTAAATATTTTGTTATATTACAGCCATTTGCTAAAATCATTTGTTAATTTTTTTTTTCCTGTATTAATGTACACACAGCACCCCATATTGACAGAAAACACAGAACTGTTGACATTTTTGCAGATTTATTAAAAAAGGAAAACTGAAATATCACATGGTCCTAAGTATTCAGACCCTTTGCTCAGTATTTGGTAGATTCACCCTTTTGATCGAATACAGCCATGAGTCTTTTGGGGAAATATGCAACAAGTTTTGTCACACCAGGATTTGGGGAAACTCTGCCATTCCTCCTTGCAGATCCTCTCCAGTTCTGTCAGGTTGGATGGCAAACGTTGGTGGACAGACATTTTCAGGTCTCTCCAGAGATGCTCAAGTGGGTTTAAGTCAGGGCTTTGGCTGGACCATTCAAGAACAGTCACAGAGTTGTTGTGAAGCCACTCCTTCGTTGTTTTAACTGTGTGCATTGTCTTGTTGGAAGGTAAACCTTGGGCCCAGTCTTAGGTCCTGAGCACTCTGGAGAAGGTTTTGGTCCAGGATTTCCCTGTACTTGGCCACATTCATCTTTGCCTCGATTGTAACCAGTCGTCCTGTCCCTGCAGCTGAAAGTTTTTCACACCTGGATTTGGGGATCCTCTGCTTTGGAGATCCCGGCTTCCAGAAATCGCTTACCCTGCCTTTAAGGGTCATTCTAAGTACAGAATGACCAGTAAGGATGCTTGCTTACTAATATTAATACTTAAAAACAAAAAGAATGATGTTATGATGTTGTTTTCAGATAGAGATGTTGATTTGTTTCCCGTGCAGGTCATGAATGCTGGTTCCTGTAGTGTGGAGGCATGTCATGTAGTGCATTAGCTTGGCTGGCTGCTCCTGCTGAGAAGGCTGATGGCTGCTGTGGCCCCGCCTTCTGCTGCTGCTGTAGGCTGACTCTGGCCGTCAGTCAAACGGCAGGATGGTGTAGGGCTCTAGTTGCGTGACTGCTGGGCAACACCTGTCACACAGAGTGTTCCTGTCTGAAACAGATATGAGCTGACAGCTCGAAGGCTCGCTCTCGCACTTCCTCTCAAGCTTTGATTGCCATCTCAAGGTTTGATGCAAAAGAGGAAGAAAGAAAAATCCATATATTATTGTAGCTTTGTTTCATTGGTGCCTTCAACTGTACACATTTTGCACATCTTGAGCGTTTTGTTGGATATTTTACATTTGCAGATGAATGATCTGTGAGTTAGTTTTGGTGAATCGGCCAAATGGGTTTGATTTGTGACTTAGTTTGATTTGTTTGGAGGCTCTCACACTGAATCATTAGGTTTCTTCAACAAAAGTAGTTATTTGCCTGCAATCAACTGAAACAACTTTTTAGATGTAACTTTGAGTAAAGATCTATTTTCACTGAAAATGCATTTATTCTGCTCTGTGTGTTGTTTTTAACATATGCAATGAATTAAACCAATTACTAGAAAGACTCAAATGAGTAAACTGCATTTAATAAATGTAACTGAAACACTTAAATAGAATCAAAATATTACTGACCCGATTTTTATATTCATAAATAAGGATTCATAAATATTTGTTTGTCGGTAAAGTTGTTCATAGGCAAATAATTGACCTTTTTAGATTCCGTCAGAACTGTAAGTTTCAGTGTCTCTGTTCATGCAGTTGAACCAAACTTCACGTAAATGAATCCATGTCGGGTTATTAGTGCATATGTTCAGTTTTTGAGGACAGGACGCATATGTCTGAGTCTCTGAAGTGTCTCTAACAACCTCACACTCACTCTCATGTGAACGAACAGCAGAACCGCATGACATGTGTGCTGTTATTGGTGTTATTCTGGGATCTAATGATAACACAATGTTTCAGAAAGAATTGCCTCAAGAATTGTGAAAACTGGACAAAGTGAAATTATTCTGTCAGCCATTGTGGAGGGAGAGAGAAAGGATGCAATTTATCCTCAGTGACTGACAACATTAGTTCTGTTCCAAAACATTGTTAGTTGCCTTCCTAGAGATGTTTTCCAAACACTCTTCTAACAGAGACTTTATTGGCCAAATTTTGTTAATTCCATAACAGGAGAAAGAGTCAAGAGAAATCTCTCATATATAAACGTACTGATGAAATGCAGTTTGTTGTGCCACTGAAGGAGTAGTTCACTCAAAAAATGTAAAATCTGCCATTTACTGACCCTCATGTTACTCCAAACCACAAATTAATTTAGTTTTCAAAGTCCATTGAAAGCCCATGCAATCATACGTAAAGCTTTAAAAAGTGCATAAAGGCATCATTAAAATAATATGTATGAATGGAGTAATATAAATACTTTAAGAGACACAATCATTTTTAATGTTGATTAAACAGGCCTTTATTCATCTACAGTATGAGCAATGATCAGCCCGCATGCAAAGATCCCTTCAAATATGGTAAACAAATTTTAAAATGTGCGTTATGCATGAAAACAAACCTGGTTTGTTTGTTTTTACTTTAAAGTAGTGCTGTCAAACAATTAATGGGGGTTAGTTGCATCCCCAAAAATCTTTGTTTACATAATATATGTGTGTGTACACATGCATGTATATATTTATGAAAAATATGTTACATTTATATATTAAATATATTTATATATAATACAAATAATGTGAATATAAATATACACATGTAAATACATAAATATTTTCAAAACATATGCTTTATGCATTTTTTTATATATACCTACATAACAAATTTACACAGTTTACATACATATATTATTATGTAAAAATATGTATGTAACCAAAAACTTATTTTGTGATTTCACAGCCCTGCTTTAACCTTTTTATTAGTCTGTATTCTCAGATAATAAATTCAGAGAGTTCTTCTTGATTTGAGCTGCTGTTTTGTTTCAGGACCCTGGACAGCAGCTCGGAGAAAGCCTACAGTATGTGTCAGCTCCTCGAACAAACACTGCATGGATCATACTGCATGAGCTTCAGTACTAATCACCCTCACCTTCAGGGAGCTCCTAAAGGCCTATCAGCATTATTACCCTAACATTAGCAGTCATGTTGTTTTGTTCCCTCTGAATGAGAGTATCAGTATAACCTGAGACTGATAATGTTTAGTCTCCCTCGAGTATTGCTTTTCTCAGATGATGGGACCGGTGGCAATCTTCTTGTTTACCATCGTTTGGCTCTTTTTTTGTAGGGGGTTGCCAGGAAAATACTGTACTGAAAATAAAGAGGAAGACAGATGTGCGTATGTGATAATTAACTCCTTTCCAGCGGAGAGACACTGGCCCATGAGGCACGATATATCGCCCTGCTAGCCCACTAAAGGCCATGTTTTGGGAATCTGACAGTGGCCAGCAGCATGCTAATGTCACACTTTTGATGAGGAGACACACTTCCAAAGTGTGACAACAGCTTCACCCTTGGAGAAAGGAGAGAGTGTGAGCGAACAGAACGAGAGGCAGGCAAACAAACAAAGAGCGACACAGATTGCATCTTTAATAGCACATGCAAGAGAAAGATGTGTCTGTGAAACAAAGCAAGACCTCAGTGGAAGGACAGCATTGCTCTGATGACTGCCTTTTAGTACAAAAATAACAACAAAAAGTCTTAACAAAAGGAGCTGCATCTGCTTTTGTTGTACTTAGTTTTACTTATTGTTACATATGTGACCCTGGACCACAAAACCAGTCATAAGGGCTCATTTTTCTGAAATTGATATTTATGTCACCCAAAAGCTGAATAAATAATCTTTCCATCAATTTATGGTTTGTTAGAACAGGACAGATGAGATACAACTGTTAGAAAATTTGGAATCTGAGGTTGCAAAAAAATTGAAATATTGAGAAAAACGGTGTAACGATAGTAGACGGAGGCGTGCGGATCCATATGCAGACTGTTTATTAGAGCACACAAACACAGGGTTGAAACAAGCAGAGTAGACGTCAGAAACGATAAATCCAAAACAGGGAAACACAGGCTTTTATACACATGAAAACAAGGCTAGGGGGAGGAGGAACGAATGAGTGGTCATGGCAACAGACCAGGTGGGTGGAGACACAAGTTCATAATAAGAGTCCAGGGATAGCAACGGAGACAAACACACAATGAATGCATATCCAGTGGATCTCGCTGGCATTTCCAGCTGAACTGTTACATACGACTGTGGTGAAAATCAAGTTCTTCGCAATGCATATTACTAATCAGAATGTTTTGATATATTTATGGTAGGATTTAAAAAAAAAATAAATAAAAATCTATTATTTTTGACAATGTACTACAAACATACCTGTGCTACTTATGAATGGTTTTGTGCTCCAGGGTCACATATATCCAATGTTTAATTTGCTAAGTAATACCAGTATATGACTGTTTTATGAAAAGAAATAATAATAGGTTGCACTCTATTTAGATAAACACACTCTCTCATTTATAATACTCTAGATTCATAAACATTAAAAGGAGAATAAGAGCAAATTCATATGTATTCAATGTTGAGAATCTTTTTTTTGCACACATGTAAAAGTGTGTGTATGCAGGTATTGGTGTGTGACACACAATGCTAAATCTATTGAGAAAACTAAGATTCAATTAATAAAGGGCTGTCCTTAGAGAATGGCAGCCAAATATGAGCCACTGCCGTCCGGCCATGCTTTGTTCTGCATAATGCATGATTTGACGGATCCTCTCTGTAAATACAATACAATGTGCCTGTGTCTCTCTGGCCCGGCACGTAGCAAGTCTTTTCTTTTGTCCTGTAGCAATTAAAACGTCTTTGACAAGAGCAGTTTGTTCAAGCAACTTGAAATAGACCCCGCTCTTTGACACAAGAAAGGAAAAATTAATGCTATTTTGCGTCTTCTACAGCCTCAAGGTGAGAAGAAACAAAAAAGGAAAAAAGAGCAGAGAGAGATCAGTGCAGACAAGAACCAGTGAGGAATACCTTTAACTGAACGATGACAAAAATAATGGGAATGCAGGCACACATAACAACACGTCAACACTCCCTTCAGCCTGAATGACAGTGTGTGTGTGTGTGTCTGACTGAGATGAGTGAGGGTGTTTTGATGGAGCAGGGTGGTCATCCTCAGGGCAGTTTGCTCCACCACTCCAGAAGAGAGACTGACTGGGTGCACCTGTTACAACTAATGTATAAAAACAAATTATTTTTTTTTATTTTTTTTTACAAGAAAAAAAAAAGGGAGAATACTCAGGGTTAGGAGGGCTGCCGAACCATAGGGTGGACAGCCAGCCCCAAGGGCTCGAGGAGGAAGGAGGCGGAGAAATGAGGAGGAGCTGGGGAGGAGGTGGGATACTAAGATCGAGATACGGAAGAAAGGAGATCTGATTATTTATAGGGCGAAGCTAGGCATCTGATAGGGAGATGAGATAAGTGGAAGATTGGAGAGATGGAGATCGGTAATGATTACCTTTGGGCACTCCTCCCAAAATTGGTTTTATAAACTACATAAAGCTAAGGAGAAGAATGGAGGAGCTGAATACAACAACATCACATTATCAAATAAGAGCAATGCAGCTGTGATATTCACTGCATTAAGGAAGTGCTGAAGACGATGTTGAACAGGGCTGAGTCATGACTGACTAGACATCTAAAAAATGATCAGTTGATTAGTGAGGTCGTCTAGATTTTCGAATGCACTTAGTTGTAATATTTTTAAAGACATTGCTTTAATTATCAGGCTGACCTTGTGTTTTTTTCACCATCGCGGAATACAACATAAGCATGTTATTTTGATGGCATAAAATGTGAATTAAGCAACTAATACATTAATAAGGTATATATTCCTAAAAGGGTTACTCCCCCGAAAGGATATTTTTGCCTTTTAATCAACCTCATGATTTTCCAAACCCACAAAAGCTTTGTTCATGTTAGGAACACAATTTAAGATATTTTAGACGAAAACTGGGAGGCTTGTGACATTGTCAGAATACTCTATCTGCCATCAGTGGTTCGATCTGACAATAATGAAGTGGTGAGAATACTTGTTGTATGCAAAGAAAAAAACATTAACGACTTTTTGGAGAGTCTCTGCTAGACACAAACTAATGACACATTTTTCAATTTGGTGTAACATTTTAAAACACTATTTTTGATGGAGAAGAAAAAAAAAAGTTTTTTTTGCATCAAAAGCAAATGATTACTATTAGCAGTACTGTCTACACTGGATATAGTGCAGTGTGTCACGTTTCTGACAGTAAATGAATGAATGTTTTATTCACAACCTTCTCATGCACATGCTTACACTACTGAAGACAACAGAACATTCAGTTTCACACATCAAGAGTAAACTGTAGTTGTGTTTCAGTGTGTGCACTTAAGTTCTGTGCTACTGTATGTTGTTTTGGAGCATAAATGGTGAGAGTAGTGTGTTCACACTGAAAATTCCAAAAAGACTAAAAAGCACTTTAACTACCAAGATGATGCATTTAAATAAAAAACAAAATGCGAAATGTTGAATACTTCATGCAGTGCTCCACAGCTCCGAGCCAGTATGTCACGGTAACTTTGTTCACATTTGTGTCTTAGAATGATAACTTAACAACTAAACTGTGTTTTTCACCATACTGATTAAAGAACAGTTCCAGAAGCTGCGTACCGTAAAGGCAATTTTGAACTATATCTTTAATGTTATCTTTATCTTTATCATGCTTGGTGTGAACAAGGCTTAACAGTAAGCCGTTTGCATAGAAATGATGGCTGGATTTTAGCAGTGTGTTATACAGTATGCATCTGATGTCCTGTGAACTGAAGCATCACAGAGTGCCAATGAGCTCTAGCTTTAAGTGAATAAAAACACCTTGGAAGTCAGTGTGTTACTGTTTGCACCCTTTTTGTTCACACCCTTTTGCACGGACACTTTTAGATGTTGAGGAAAGCCACTGACTAGACCGCTTTGAAAAGATGCAATTTTGTACATCCCCAGTGCTAAAAAAGAGTCCAGCTTAAGAAGCAACACAATACCATGGACAAGAAGATGGTATTTACTAGAGGTCGACCGATGTATCGGTTTTGCCGATTAATCGGCACCGATAGTTGATTCCCAGAACTATCGGTTATCG
>JAUMHP010000072.1:17398774-17413068 GCA_032361065.1 Enteromius trimaculatus | reverse complement strand
TAACGTCGCTACGACGAAACTTTGGTCACCAGATTACGTTGCAGTTACGTAACAGTTACGTAATTTTGTTAGCTGGGTAGACACATGCTTCTTTGCTCGGTGCTCTCTCTCTCTCTCTCTGTGTGTGTGTGTGTGTGTGTGTGACGCACTGTGGACATTAACAGCAGTCTTCCCTCACGCGCCTCAGAGAGAGATAGAGTTCAGAGAGCAGATTCATCAGCGTGAGATGCAATCAACTCCGCTTTCTTTCGGAAACATCAGGAACGAGTCAAAGTGAGTTACATGTTTACGAGAAATTGTTCCTCTCTCGTTCAGTGTGTTTGTGTGTGAGGGGAAAAACAGTTTGTGAGGTTCTGTGTTGAGTGATAGTTTTAATCGATCTTTGCTGGGGATTTATGCGGGAATCCTATTTCACTCCGGCTGGATTATTGGTTTAAAAGAGTTTATTATCTGAATGAATGCCGTGGGATATCATTTTTACAAGATTTATAAACTTAGAAACACTAAAGTGAAAGTAAACAGTCAGAAAGTGATTGATGTAGCCTAATTGAAACAGTCTCATACAGCAAAACTGCTTTATTGTTCAACTTTTACTCTTTTGATTGATGTATGTTTTGGCTGTTTGCCCAGTTCAATGACTGTTCTGTGTGTTTTAATGGGAGAGATTACATATACAAGAAAGTTTACATCAGATTAAATGTCTCTATGAATTTCTGAAAGGTGTGAAATGCATTTCACATCTGAACAGTTTCTGAAACAACACCTGTAGGTTTCTCCTGCCGTTCAGAAAAGCACATCCTGCAGCAGTGTTGGCAGGTGGCAGCATGCTCAGACTGGCAGGAAAGCCGCCATTTACTATATTAAAGATCTTTCGCAGCTTGTTTCAGGCTGTTTGAACAGGATTTCTGAGAGTGTTGCTTGACTGTCCAGAAGTCTAATGAATACTGGCATCACTGAGCTGAAGCACTTTCACTGCTGGCTGCCAAATGACAGTCATGGTCATTTGCCTCAAACAATAGTGCCACACATTCAGCACTAACACCGCAAACAAACCTCAGCGCCTTCAGATCACTGCAATGTCAGGAAATTCGGAAATTAATAAGTGCTGCTTTTGATTCATGAATGTGGATTTGAAGTGAACACGGGTGGGATTTGAATTGGGGTGATGGGAAGAGATATTGTTTATATTACAATTCGATGAAATGCAGGCACACAACTGAGGACAAAATAATAATTCATTTTGCTGTATTATAATTTCATATGGCCATATGAGACAGATTTTAATGATTGTTTTCTTGCAGAAACATTTGGTGTGCAGCATTTAATTGTGATGGCACTAAATCATAGCCTCTAAAATTCTGTCAATTAAAAAAAAGTGCAAGTGCTCCTGTATGTGCAACAAGATGACTGGGATCTAAGGCTGCGTAATATCTGAATTAATATAATGTTCAGTGTTAAACTGTTTCAGTTCAGTCATGTAATCCATCCGTCAAAACTGCATCCTGTTTGCTATTTCAATTATTTTTCACTTTAAAGTAAAGATTTTAATTTACATTTTTTTTATGTTCCACAGACAGTGCAGTGTGTGAACATTATTTTTAGCTTCAGACTATGAATTAATATAGTCAGAAGACGTGTTTGGGTCAGTTTTAGAGCAAATACTGATTACATTTGTTTCTGTGCAAAGTTTTTGTGTTCTGAATGACTTGGTATTGTGTTGTTTAGTATGATGCACAGTTTTGTTTTGATTTTCCTCAGCACTCGGTACTTCGTACTTGTTTTTTGACAGTCCAGGACTGTGAATTGGTCTTTCTAGGGTACTAAATACATCTAAAAAAGGAAAAATAAAGATGGTTTTGATTTGCATGGCGATGATTGCAAACGTTAAATCTCAACTAGTGCTCTCCAGGGGCTGTTTGGCATGTGTTTCGTCATTGACAATCTAATGTTTTTTTGTTTTTTTTTTGTAATTCATATTTCGAGCTGAGGTGATGTGTCTTGTCTGTTTGAGCATGCACAGCTTTAGGGCTTTTCCAGAAAACTCACACACACACACCTTTGTCTGTTGCAGAACGGACGTTGGGTGTGTGAACATTGAATTGGCAGAAAACAGGTATATTGTGCACGTGTCATCTGGACACTTAATATTGTGTGGCACAGGTGTTGTGTTTTAAACGTGTGCTGTGTGTTGTATCCAGTCAGGACTGACTTTAAGCCATCAGGATGCTGTTGGTTGTGGCCTGTCTACAGCTGTTTCTGGCCTCTGCTTTCATGGTGAGTGAAATATTACAGTACAATACACTGTAACAGATGACAGTTCCAGTCAATAATTCACCCTTATATCATCATGTAAGGTTGATTACAGATAGGAAATCTGAAACAGAGATGCGGTTAGGCAAAACATCCCAGCACATGGTGTGAGAGGACCTTATTTTCTTTGAAATTCTTATCTAAATGCTGGCCATATTTCAAATACTTAGAAACACTGTACAGTTTGTTTAGTAACGTGTAATATTAAAGTACAGTAGTGTCCTACAAAATATCTGGAGACTTTTGAGCACTTTAGTCACACTTAAAGTTGCAATTATTATTTTTTTTCCTTTTGTATTATGTGTCAGTTGTTGATTGGATGTTGAGATGTGGCCGTGGATCTCAGTTTAATTTGACTGAATGGAGAAATCCTGGCTGCATAGGTTAAATAAAAATGTAAAACATGAAACATAGACATGGAAAAATTGTTAACAAATAAGAAAATATGTTAAGAAAATAGAATTTCTATTTCATGGTAACTTTGTAACTCTCTGAATGTCATTGTATTAGTGGTGCACTCAGAATCCGTATACACTGACTTTCAGTGTTTGGATGTGTCTAAATATCTTCAAGCGCGATCTGCGGTAAAGTGCTCCAGTTATCTTAGTTTTTCCCACACTTCACACAGGTGTTTTAGCAGAGGAACTACAGGAGTACTTCACTTCATTAACAACATTATTACACAGCTACTTGCCAAACCGATAAATGGACACACAAGAAAAATGTATATTTAATTGAGTTGTATTTGTTTTTCAAGCGAGACGAAATGGTGTGGAGTGACACTCGCAACATTTATGGCAGCTATATATAAAATACAATGTCGTGATTTTTATTAAAATTTGACTCTTATTCTTGATATTAATCTTTGTATCGAACGGGATATGTTGCGCTTTGGAGGTATAAATTCACTGAAAATAGAATAATGTTTATCAATGCTTGTCACAACATTTCCTGAATTGCTTTGGAATACAAAACAAAGGTTGGATTCTTTTTAAAGAAGTCACATAGAAGATTGTTGATTTATACACTGCTCAAAAAAATAAAGGGAAGACTTAAGTCAATCACACTTCTGTGAAATCAAACTGTTCTCTTAGGAAGCAACACTGATTGACGATCATGTTCACATGCTGTTGTGTGAATGGAATAGACAACAGGTGGAAATTATAGGCAATTAGCAAGATACCCCCAATAAAGGAGTGCTTCTGCAGGTGGTGACCACAGACCACTTCTCAGTTCTTATGCTTTCTGGCTGATGTTTTGGTCTCTTTTGAATGCTGGCGGTGCTTTCACTCTAGTGGTAGCATGAGACGGAGACTACAACCCACACTAGTGGCTCAGGTAGTGCAGCTTATCCAGGATGGCACAGCAATGCGAGCTGTGGAAAGAAGGTTAGCTGTGTCTGTCAGCGTAGTGTACAGAGCACAGAGGCGCTACCAGGAGACAGACCAGTACATCAGGAGACGTGGAGGAGGCTGTAGGAGGGTAACAACTCAGCAGCAGGACTGCTACCTCCGCCTTTGTGCAACGAGAAACAGGAGGAGCACTGCCAGAGCTCTGCAAAATGACCTCCAGCAGTCCACATGTGTCTGCTCAAATGGTCAGAAACATCCATGGTCAGTCTCCATGAGGCCTGACGTCCACAGGTGGGGGTTGTGCTTACAGCCCAACATCGTGCAGGACGTTTGGCATTTGCACACTGAGCACATGACAGACCTGACGGAGTCTGGAGACGCCGAGGAGAATGTTCTGCTGCCTGCAACATCCTCCAGCATGAGCGGTTTGGCATCCTTTCTAAATATCTGTCCGAACTGAATCCATCCTCTAATAGGTAACATGAAATGTTCCCACACACAGATTTATACGACGCTGGCGCATCCTTCAACTCCAGGCAGTCTTTTCTTTTCTCTCCCACTTGCCATTTCTACACGTACAGTATTGTGACCTGCAGCCCTCACTCCACACCATAGACGCCTCAGTTCTTTCGCGCCAAAGGGAAACACACGTACGGGGCACGAGGCTACGTTGCCCATGTCATGAACCGTCGAACCGTGCGATGCATGCATGCACCGAACCAAGACAAGCGTACCAAACGGTTCGTTTTTTTTTTTCATTAACCGTGCCACCCCTAGAGGCCACACACACTACTGACCCTCATTTTGACTTGTTTTAAGGAACTTCCATTCATACTTTTTGTGTGATTTTGTTGTCAGCACATTTAACTATGTAAAGAAAAAGTTAGAAGTATTTAATAAGATATTTCATTCATTTAGATCTAGGATGTGTTATTTTAGTGTTCCCTTTGTTTTTTAAGCAGTGTATATATAACTTGCAATTGCAAATGCTTTGTTATATGATTATTATTTTTCTTTGCACTGCAACAACACAAAAAAACAGATAAGAAAAGTCAAGCTTGATAAAATTTCACACAGAACTCAAAAATGGACTGGACAAAATCATTGGCACCTTGTCAAAATTCTAAGTAATAATTGCTTTTCAAGCGTGTGATGCTCCTGTAATTTGTATTTAGACACACCTGTGGCAAGTAATCACACTTGCAACCAATTAAAATCAACCTTGACTCAACCTTTGTGTTGTGTGTCACACTGAGCATGTAAAGAGTCTGTGAGAAAGAAGGCTACAAGTCCATCTCCAGAGATCTTAATGTTCCTGTGTCCACTGTGTGCCTCCTTGGACGTGGACAGAAGAGAAAAATGAATGAAAAATTGCAACCAGGGTACAACAGTGTGAGCTTGCACTACCTGTCGCCATCTGAATGAAAAGGGATGCTATGGTAGGAGACCCAGGAGGACGCCACTGCTGATACAAAGACATAAAAAAGCAAGACTGGAGTTTGCCAAAACTTATGTGACAAAACCACATTCCTGCTGTGGACACATGAGACAAAAGTAAAGCTTTTGGTGAAGAACATCATGGCACTGCAGACAAAGAAATGAGGCCTTTAAAGAAAAGATCACAGTCACAGTATGTGAACGGTATTATGAAATCTGATGATTACAAAAGAATTTTGGGGTGCAACGTAGTGTGCACTGTTAGAAAGCTGCGTCTCGGCCAGAGGTCATGCGTCTTCAGGAGAACAATGACTCAAAACACACTTCAAAAAGTGGTAACATTTTATTTTGATGGTCCACTTTAGACAATCTTCTAACAGTAAGTTACTTTGCAACTACATGTTATCTGTCTGTATGAAAAAAATACTTTATAAAATATGTTGCATTCTGAATTGCTATGAAATCAAATCCATGTGTCCAAGTTATGTTCCAAATTTGATATCCAAAGTAGTTGATATCGCAAAAATCATGATTACTTTAAAAGTTAGTTTGGGCACTATACCAAACATAACCACTGGGTTAGACCTAAATTTTTCTGATGCAGTTTCCAGTCACAAATCAATAATTTTCTGCCACAATATCACTTCTATTACACAACAATCACCTAATGTAGAAGTCTATATACTGTATATATTTTTATATCTTGATTTATACCTCTAAAAGGGCAATTTTAAATGCTGCCAATGAGACCTAAACTTTCGCTGCCTCTCGCTGCCTCTTAAATGTTTGTATCCCCCAGTATATGTCGGACCTTTAGGGTTAACTAACTTCATATGTGATTTGATAAAAACTGACGATTTGCTACATTAATGTGCTAACCTGCTAACCGTGTTTATAGCAACCCACGGGTGATTTGTGGGCTGAGTGGGGCCCGTATGGTGAATGCAGTCGCAGCTGTGGTGGTGGAGTAACTGTCAGGACGAGACGATGTGTAACCCAGCGGTGAGTGGCAGAATGCATTCATTTCCACAGCCTCATGTGACTGAGAGACTCTTTCATTCACTGCTATTCTAATGTCATACAGTGTCCTTTGACGAGTTAACTTGAGTTAGTTCAGGAATGAAACTGATGTCAAGGGATTGAAAACAAGATATTGAATTGCGCTTTGATTGCACAGAAAGTGAGTTATTCTTCTGTAGCTGAAAGGAGAATATCCAGTTGAAAAGTAGCCTGTAAACTGAGACGTGAACCTTGTTAAGGCAGGTCAAGGCAGTTGTGTCATTATTCGGTGTAGGGAAGAGCCCACAATTGAGAGCAAAGGCATCATCCACGTTTACATCTTTTGGCTTTTTAGAGAAGACTCATGGGAAACATGCCTGACCTCAAGTTGTTCAGTTATCTCTGTTCTCTATTCCTGTCCCTAGGGATATTACTTTGCACTCTTAAAAATAAAGGTTCAGTATTGGCATCTGCACTCAAAAAGTGATGTACAAACTAGTACATTTCTCTAGGAAACAGCAAGTGAATTAAATGTGAAGTTATGCAAAAATGTGTGTCCGTGAAATAGATCCATGGAAGCTTTCCATCAGTTCTTCATATTGAGATTTTAAAAATATTTCTTCACACTAAGAAATAAAATGGATCAAGAACTAGTTAATGAAAGGTTATTTGAGGAACCAAACGTGGAGCTTGTATGGCATCGCTACAAACCTTACTTTACTCTCATCTCTTCATCTTACAGAAGTAATGTGTCGCACGCACTGATTTAGTCAAGTATGCAAGGTCAAGGTCAAGTATGCACTTTAAGAGGAACTTAAAACTGTGTAATTGTAAGTTTTAGTGATAGGGACTTGAGGAAAGTCTTCACCAGGACATTGAGAGCTTTGGTCATAAATCTGGGTGTTGGAATCTGGTCTGCGTGTTAAGTCTTGCATTTTACTCAGTGAACGGCGCATATGAAAACTAGGCAGATTTTCTATAAATGTACCACTCCTCTTTAAATTATTTGCCTTGCCCAAATGAAGTTAAATGCTTTCCCACCAGAAAAGGTATTCGTACAGTATTCCTACCAGCTGGAATGTTTCCTGTCTGTGTTTGCATGAAATAACCTTGTTATTATATGCATGCATGCTGCAATGAGAAACATAAAGGTGCATGTCTGTCACAACTTCCCAGGAACTGAGCTTTACAAGTGAACTCAGTAACTTGTGAGAAATTTGAGCTTTTGAATGCACTTCTCGCGCAAGACTAGAACATTCCCCTGAGGGGATGTTTCTGGGACTTTCAGATATCTCTCTTCCAGCAAGGTTTGTTCCTGTGCTCTCCTGTGTCTTTTTGTCTCACCGGGTGAATCACGCACCGCTCCCTGACTTTTACCTCGCAATATTACTGCCTGTCATGCACTGACATAACATTTAGAAATACTGGAAACTCCACGCAGCTGTATCTGTTCATTATTGATGTTACCGATGAATGCCTCTGGACCAGACGAGTAAATATATGAAGTAGTGCAGACCTTGTTGTGTCTCGGGACACACCTAGAGTATAAGTTGTCTGTGCTTTCGTGTGTCTGCTTGGGTGTGTTTCTCTAGTGAGGGCGTACATTTGTATGCATCCTTAGACATGTTTATAATATGAGACACTTGATTTCGGGGTGTTTTCATTTAAAATAATCTTGTGTTGTGAGAAGTAATTTACAAATAGGATAAATGTGAATTGGATTTTTTGTCTTATACAGTATGTGAATGCCTTCACAACATGCGCGTAAATGAACACTTTTTATTTTCACTGCAAATATGAATGCTTGGCTTTAGCAGACGCATTACTGTGTTTAATACTAGTAAAATCTCAACTTTAGTTTATGTGTCCTCTTTCTACAGAACTGATGGAGGTCATAGATGTGTGGGTCCAGAGAAGTCCTATCGCTCGTGTAATATCCAGGTACACACTGGAAACCTGACTATTTATATATTATCAATTTAATACCATGAAAAAGTTCATTCATTTGTATTTTGCTTTGAAATTTTGAATATCTACATTATTATTTAAATTTTTGCGGTCATAAATGTTTTTAAAAGATCTCTTCTGCTTTTTTTTATTATTTGCCATCCTTTGGCAGCTGAATTTTCAGCATCATTACTCCAGTCTTCAGTGTCACATGATTCTTCAGAAATCAAGCTAATTTGATTTCAGCTCAAGCAACGTTTCTGATTATTATCAGTGTTGGAAACTGTTGTGGTGCCCAGTATTTTTATGGAAACTGTGATATATTTTTTCCCCCAGGATTCCAAAAGAAAAGCATTTATTCCAAACTGAAACTTTTTGTAACATTGCAAATCATTTTACTGTCACTTGTAATCAATTTAAAATGCATCCTTGAAACCTTCTCTTTCTCTGAGTTCTCAGGACTGTCCCGAGGGATCCAGGGATTTCAGAGAGGAGCAGTGCTCTCAGTTTGATGGCACTGATTTTCAAGGAAAGCGCTACAAATGGCTGCCATACTATGGTGGTATGTACAGACAGGCAGTGATTCTGTGTGGCAGAGCTTATTCACCTCAAAATAAAAATTTTAGCATTACTAGAGGTTTAGCAGAAACTCTGTGCAGGTGCCAGTGCAATGCTGTATCTTCTCTCTTCTCTTCAGGAGCAAACCCCTGTGAGCTCAACTGCATTCCCAGAGGAGAGAACTTCTACTATCAGCACAAGTCTGCGGTGGTGGACGGCACACCCTGCCATCCCGGAGGAAAGGACATCTGTGTGGACGGCCTCTGTAAGGTTAGCACAACAGTCTGCTTCAGTCATCCACACTCAATATAACCAACTTACCCGACTGTGAAATAAATCTCATATAGTAGTTGTTCATTTCAACCAGATGATCAACTACTGGTTTATTGAAGCCTAATGTATCTACATTTTATTTTCTCTTTAGATTTAGATTTTCTTTCTTCTACAAAGCAGATATAGACACAACCACTTCTCTTTGAGTAGTTTCAAAATTCACTCCCCATTACTGCACTGCTAAAGCCATCAAAACACTGCTTGTGTAATAAACTTCAGCCCACAGGAACAAATTTCAGAACAGGTACTGGCAGACGTCAATTCGCCTACTTTGTTCCTGTTATAGTCCTCAGTCTAAAGTTCTCAGTGTTTATGAGCCCGCCCCGCTATCCTCCTTTTTCTTCAATGCAGTTGTAAGCCTATGGGTGAGGCTTCCAGTTTTTTGGCAGCTATAGGTAAATAATGAGGAGAATAACAACGTGCAGTAAACGGTAAAACTGTTTACACTACAAACCAGTGTGTTCATAATTAAGATAATACATTAAAATAACATAAGACACACCCGCATAACAAACTGTTTTGTACAGCTAAAAATAGCTGGATGCGGATGAGACCAGAAGCTAGACCCAGAAAAATTACAAATGGCCACATCATGGCCATCGGAAATGAACAGCCCAATCATGGAAGTCTTCCTTAAAGGTATAATTCACCCTAAAATAAACTCATGTCACTGTTTACTCAATGTTGTTCCAGACTTTTGATCTTTGATGCTTTTTAAAAGTCCATATCGAGTGATTCATATGAGTAGAAATGGAATGGATCTGTCTTGTAAAGAGATAAAATTCCTTTTTTTAACGAAACAGTTAATTTAGGCTTTTACTTACATTAATACGGTTGCCGAGAGAGCTCAACACGTTGCTAACTTCAGGAAACACATGCAAACAGAAATCCTCACCTCTCAGCGACAACATCCCTGCTCTGACCAAAAGCCACTGAACAAATAATCAGGTCGCAGTTTTTGAGGTCCCCCTGAATTTCTGTTGTGGTCCGTTCTTTTTGCAGTGCGTTTCTGTGTTTGCTGAGCCTCTCTGTGTTTGGTTGCGCTGTGAGAATTCACGGTTTGCATGTGTTTTTTTCTGTTTGCAGCACGTTGAGCTCTCTCGAAACAGACACTGAGCTCTCATATTTTGTTTAATCTAATTACTAAGGCAACATATTTCCTTTTCATTGAATTTAAAATGAATGAAAATTGTAAGTATTATTAATTAAACTATTTTAAACTAATAATAAAACAATAGTCTCTCAGTGATACTACAATAACACTCATTCGCATATAAACTTTAATCAGCACACATACACAGAGCACATCAAGTGTTATGAGACATGAAGAGTGAGAAAATGATGACATAATTTACTTTTTAAACCATCTAACCCTTTAAACATCATCCAGACATCCCACCCAACTGACTAGTCAATTATGAAAATATGCAGTTTTGCACATCCCCAGTGCAGGTGCTTTCTTGCCTGCTGTGGTTTAGTAAATATTATGCGTGCCTAAGAGCTTTAAATTCTTGGAATTCATTTTAATATTTACTGATTTCTTCTTGTTTTTTTAATGAGCTCTACTAAGAATAATCAGCATGTACACAACTGCTTTAAATTTGACATTTTAATAGTAGAAAAAGACGGTGACAACAGTAAACTCTCTTTTTTTGTTTAAAAAAGCGTAAGAGATTTTAACTGTCTGTTTGTGATTTCTCAGTGGACTCTCACAGTGTGGAGGTGAGCAATAGCATCTGTGTTCAATCGCACAGCCTCTGTCCCTGTATTGCACCTTTACTGCGGAGGGTGTTTGGAGAACTACAGCTCTGTTTCTGTTCTGTGTCTGCTCACAGCGTCTCGGCTGTGATAACATGCTGGAGTCGCTCCAGGAGGAGGATCCCTGTCTACGGTGTGGAGGAAACGGACAGTCATGCAGTCTAGTCAAAAACAACTTCTCAATGCGAAACCTGCCCAAAGGTAAACTCACCAAAGATTGAACTGCATTTACATTTCATATGATTTTGCCTGAAAAAATAGGTGTATCTCTTGCTTACAGGCTACAATCAGATGTTCATCATCCCTGTCGGAGCGACCGCTATACGCATCAAGGAAACAGAACCAACGCGCAATTATCTTGGTGAGTGTATGGGAGTAAGATCCTAATCCTAATCTATTCTTCAGCATCTTTGAACGTTTTATCCTCGCATTTTTCCTCTGACAGCAATCAAAAACCTGCGTGGTGAATACTACCTTAACGGACACTGGGTGATCGATTTCTCTCGTGCCATATCTGTTGCTGGCACCGTGTTGTATTACCAGAGAGGAAACGAGGGTGAAAAAACTCCTGAGATAATCACAGGCCGCGGCCCGACCACTGAGCCCCTAGAGATAGAGGTGAGAGACCGTTTAACACTTGTGCCGCCGGGCGTCCCTGTATACCTGAAACCACCAGCAGGGCCATTTCAACCAAACAAATGTGTTTTTATATGGCTAAAGAACCTATTATTTCACTGTACTATGCCGCTGTGTTCAGCGAAGTGTCTAGAGTCATGAAATGTTTGTCTAGTCATCATTTTCTTTTGTGCTGTTGTTCAAAGCTTTTTTTTTAATGCAGGTTACTCTACTCACTTGTCATAACGGTATATAAACTAACTAAGCAAGCCTGCATTGACAACGAGAATTAGAAGGAAGGAAATTAACATTTTTTGTGGTGTAATTTTACAATACAATGTTGTTAATCAAGGTAGGCTTATTAATATAACCTATGTTATTTAAAATACTGAAATAGCCTATAGACAATAGCCTAATGAGCAATAATAATTCACCACAATGCATGATGCGATGACAAATTCCAGCGCACAGCTTGACCTAATTAATAATAAATGTGTTTAGTCATATCATGTATATTTGAATAAGATAATAACACCAATCAAAAAAAAATTACAAATCAAATTTTTTGTCTAAAAAGGCAGACTAAATAGCTACACAGAAGCAAACAACAATAAAAATGGCAAAATATATTTAAAGAATTATTTTTATTATTTGATATTCTCTTTAACTATTAAACTGTTAGTTCAGTGAGTGAAAGACATTGCCTAACATTGTACAATGTTAAAACATAAGTATTATGTTTATGACAAATATGAATATGGTAAGTAAATTAAATAAATGCCCCATTGCAGTTGTAGTTTTAAGGGTTCTCATTAGATTTGTGTGTGTGTTAAGTAATGTTAAAACTAGAATGCACAATTAATCAAAATAAAACTGAAAGTTGGATATGACTAGTGCAGTAAATGCTTTGATTTACACGTTAGAAGATCAAGATCCGGAGGTGTTTTTAGCATCTCAGATTTGATCAATCAACTCGCTTCAGGAGGATTGCTTTCTAGACAAAACTGGACAAGTGTAAATGCATCTGGTTGTTGAAACCACAAATGTAACTTTTACTCCTCCCAAATAAACATGTGAGAGCGTGTTATAGGCTTTATGACGTGTCAGATATGACAGCACTAATGTAATGCACACTGCTGCATATGTTAAACACACACTTAAATTAATTAAAAGTCATAAGACTAACTTATCTTTCCATTGCTAAAACGATCTATCTCCTGTTGCGCTCTTTCATATTGAAATTAGCTGATGATGAATAAAATGCATATTTGCATATATGTGGTGAGTTTAACAAATCAAATTGTTTTCTGATCAGAGAAAATATAAACCAGCCCAAAAAGGAGCAAAACAAATCTGTGTCTGTATCTGTAAAATCCAAGAACACGGCAATGAAGAAGAGCCTACAAAATGTAAACAAAAAAGTACTGTGCCTTCACCTGTTAGGGATATATTTTACACAGAACACTATGACCATCAGTGTCTGTTTCTCTACAGCTCATCACTCAAGAGAACAATGAAGGAGTGGAGTATGAGTATTATCTGCCGAACGGACGTGCAGTGGAGGGATATTACTGGAGCTATGGCTCCTGGTCTGCCTGCAGTAAGGAGTGTGGCTCAGGTCAGTGTCAGAGCACCAATAAGTTCTTTGCATTAAGGAAATGTCAGGCCTCTTAGTTTTGTAGAAGAACACAGGAAGTGTTTCACTTAAGGCAAAACCATTGTGTTTTAATGCACTGGTCAGGATCTTTTGCTTCCATATTTTATACAAGTGGAAGGAAAACCTTCAATATACACATTTAAATGTTTCATTACAATTGATCTATTAGCATCTGTAGATTTCAGTTATAATGCATATCTTTAAATGCTGCTTTCTCTAAATCAGTCAGAAGTCTTCACATCAGCAGTGCCGGAGACTTTGCCTATGTAACACTGTATTCATGGTGCTTTTTTCTGGCTTTAATATGGCTTCTGGTTAATAGAGTGATAACAATAGAAAGCCAAAATGCCCTTTGGAATAGCTCTCTCTAATATGTCAGCAAAATGACACAAGAAGTTTGAACCTGCTTTTCTCCAATGTTCAAATTTCTGTTTTGGAAAATGTTGCAAATTTTGCATATTTAGTCTTATAATAATGGTGACATTTGAATTAACTGGCTTTATTCAGGTCAAAACTATTTTTTTTTAATATTGTTATGTATTGTTGTATTATTATATTACTGAATCAATTTACAATAATTTATAACACTGAGGCAAGTTTATGTAGGTTAAATCCTAAGACAATATTCACTCAGAATTACCAGGCTTTTTACATGGGCACTTTGTGGATTCTGTTAAAAATGCATAGATTTGTTTCACAAACACACTGGACTGATCAGGACAGATAAGGTGTGTATCAAGGCTAACCGGCACCAGTAGAGCCAAGCAGCACATCCTGAGGAAGGAAAGCTCAAAAGTGGCACTGTTTAAGGAGTATGAAGGGGATGTTTAATTTCTGGCATATTTCATCTCTGATTAAAGAGCTCTGGAGCAGGAATTTTCAGGCAGTGTTGATGTTGTTTTCACTGAAGTACATCAGGAGCAATAGCAGTTGCGAAGCGTATCATCAGAGCTTGGGAGGGCTGCTGCTCAGGAGGTGCACATGATGATGTATAATAACTGTCTTTATGAATATCTAGTAGACAGAATGGGGCTGGGTGCCAATAAACAGCAATCTATGCTGTAAATGTTGATTCTGGAAGTCTGAGCTAAAAATATTTCAAAGACTTCGGGCGTGAAATGTCAGTTTTTTTTTCAAGTTTTCATAATTTTTTTATATAATGAAAAGGACAAGATTAGCTCAAATATTCAAATAAAAGTAAATCAGAATCATTTAAGATTCTATAGGGAATTTGAACAGAATCACTGTTTTGCACAGTAGCAAGATCGGCAGTTTAAGACATTAACTTGTAAGCACAAAACACAGATACTTCTCTTTTCAATTATAAA
>JAUMHP010000072.1:17378828-17396365 GCA_032361065.1 Enteromius trimaculatus | reverse complement strand
TAGAACAATTTGTGCTGATTACAAGAAAAATACAGGTTGGTCAATAATATGTTCTAAGAAGCTGATAAAAGCACAAAAATCAGAGCATGTCCAAACATCAAACCATCACCTCAGACGGTTAATGAAGTCCACTAAGGGCCTATTACAATCAATAGAAAAAAGAAACTGAAATAACTTGAAATAACCATTCAAAAGTAGGCACTGAGCATTGAGCATCACTCCAGTTTACCAGATGGGAGTATTTCAACAACTCCTCCACATACCACTCCAGAGGCCATCCGTGCTGTTGGTGAGGAGGTAATCTTCAGCACAGGTTATTAAATCCTTGTTTTGTTCCTGCATTCTTTCATGGGTTTGTGGGTGCAATGAAGCTCATGATGAAGAAGATCCTCAGGAAGATTTTTTAATATCAGTCAAAACATGAAACAGGAGAACATACAACCACTATAACACAAACAAACAGAATCGCTGCAGGCCAAAGGGTAACTGGAAACTAGGGCTTTAATACAAAGAAAAAACAACAAGGCACACCAAAACAGAAAATTCTAATTAGTCAGTAACCAAAGAAACAAGTAACAGGTTAGAAAATGGATCATGAAACTGAAAACAGAAAAGACATGAAAATGTATCAAAAACTATTTTATTACCAGTAAATGTGTATTTATTGCATGTTTGATTGTGCAATTAGCCAATTTTGAGCCATTTTAACAACTAAAATATTTTAGTGCTTGTTTAAATTTTATCCATATATCCAGGCTTTCCAATACAATGAGAGCACTGGATCGCAAATAAAAATGACTTTTGGTTTGAGGGAAATAATTATAAAAAAACCCAGCTTGAATCTTTGATTTCTTTTAAACCTTTTATACTTGTTTGCCTTTATATAAATGATTTTGAAGTCCCTTTGGAAGTTTGCTGAGCCCCTGGTTGAGAACGATTGTGTTAGTAAGCTGCTAATATTACGCCCCGCATGCAATTGTTATGGTTGAGATTTCCTCACATTTTTGTTATGCATTTATTCATGATATATTTGTACTGAAAAAGGGTTTCTATTTTTCTGTAAATTTGCAATCCTTTTCTAATATATTTTAGGTTACCAGTCACGTTTGGTCTTCTGTACCTTTGATGATGAAGCGTATTCTGATTACCTGTGTGCTTCCCTCCCTCGACCCCTCAGTAACCGCACATGCAATGAACAGCAGTGCCCACAAACCCGCAGGTACAGCATTTTCAGCTCAAAGCCAACTGTAGTGTGTTCGGTGCATTAACATCTGAAATCTCTCTTTACAGTGTTTATTTAATATCAGAAACTGATTTCTGTGTTATAATGTTGTGTTATAAACTGCGATTGCTGTCTGACCTGTGGAGAACCGTTGGGTCTCACAGCTTTGGCTATACTGTTCCTGTTCTGTAAGGATGGCGTATGTGTACGAGCCACGCTTGTGGAGGCCCATGGAAGCACCACGAGTCTATGTACAAGTGTACAGGTAACAGCCTCCAGAGGCTGATATACTGCTGCACATGACCTCAAACACACATTCAGGTCCAGACTATGCAACCTCTCAGGAATCTCACATGTTTCATGTCTCTGTACTAAATTATGAGATTTTCTAAAGAATTTTAAGTGTCTATGTGTAACAGTTACCAGTACTTACAGCACCAGATTATATTAAAAACAGTAAAAACAGTCCTTCAGTATAACAGTGTCTTTAAGGCATCTATGGTCAGTTACATAAACTATTTATTATTAAGCTATTTTTCTTAATACCTTTTTCCCCCTCTTAAATTTTA
Source organism: Enteromius trimaculatus (assembly GCA_032361065.1). Taxonomy (NCBI): domain Eukaryota; kingdom Metazoa; phylum Chordata; class Actinopteri; order Cypriniformes; family Cyprinidae; genus Enteromius; species Enteromius trimaculatus. The sequence goes on along the minus strand of JAUMHP010000072.1, from coordinate 17,394,574 downwards.
CACTATATGTGTCATATTAAATACACTGACTGAATGTAAATTAATTTGCAGTCCATGCATCTGAATTTGGGGACAAATACACATCTCAGTTGTACCATGAGATTAATATGAGATTATGAGAGCATGATATTCTTAATTGTGCCAGTTACTAAATTAATCTTTAAAACCTGGAAGACTTTGGCCATTTCATGTTTATTAATCTTTGGTCAAGTTAAGCAGGCATTTCCAAACTTTTTTTCAGTTAATCGCCTCTGTGTTACAGTATTTACTGAGAGATTTACAGTTCATGTTTAATTTGTTCTCTCCTGTTGGTTAATGATAATATATAATTGCATTTAAATCTATAAACAAGCTTGGTCAAAAGTAATCTAAAAGTAATCTATACGTAGTCGGAATACTTCACATAAAAGAAGTAAAGAATCTAGATTACCTTACCAACTACAATTTTAATGTGATCAGTTTTTATACATCAAATTAAACTAAATAAAATAAGAAGTCTTGCTTTTGTGTTTATATATTTTATTTTACTTAATGTTTATTCTATTTCAAGTGAATAATATCATATAATCCTGGCTGGCACATCTAAGTGATTGTTCACATCATTAATATGTGTTTGAGTTCAGTTCGCACCAGTGTTTTACATGTTTAGTGTGATGTTTATGTCTTGTGAGCACTTGTTCCTTCACATATGAAGATGAACCAAGGCCCAGGGCAACTGTTCAGCTCAGAGCTTCACTCGTCTCTTTGAGCCTCCCTCGTGCGTCAGAGGAGGGTTTTGCTTTGTAGACACTGCAGTAGTTTCACCTCAGTAAATATTCCACTGATTCCTGAACTATAGAGCTCTGAGCTGAGCTGCTGTCTGTTTCCCAGGTAAAAAAACAACAACTGTGTGATAGGTTTTGTGGGCACTAAATATCTGCTTTATATGTATAGCTTTTATATACACGATGGGCCTGATTTACTAAGATCCAAAATAGTAAAAATCAGTTAGCTTGTGATGCACTAGTATATTGTGTGCATTTTGTAGATGAATAATTGTGCAGGTTGGACACATTATGCCATATTACTTGATTTCATATAATCTGTATATTAGAATAATTTTTGAATGAGCACGTGACACTAAAGACTAGAGTAACAATGCTGAAAATTCAACTTTCATCACAGCACTAACTTATATTTTACTGTGCATTCAAATAAATAAAGATACTTGATATCCTAGGAATATTTCTACAGTTTTTAAGAGAGATACTATGAATAGCTGACAAATGAAAATGAATGAATGTGACAGATACTTACTGTAGTTGCCTGTTCTCAATGTATCCTTATGCTGCATTAGTAGATCAGTATTTTTTACATGCAAACTTGTAGTAAATCATGGCTTACATGTGTGATATAGATGTTTTGTTGAGTGCACTGTCTGGGTGTCTCTGGTCTGTGTTCTTTTGATTCAGTTTGCCTTTTATCTGAGTGTGTTTGCGTGTGAAATCGAAAGCAGAGTTTGGCCTGTTAAAATAATAAGTCTTTCACTTGTCATGGCAGTACCCCTGGGATGTTCTTCTGATGTTCATGTACAGAAACCTGAAACTGTCGTGGTCCCTGAACAGACTGACCTGCCAGAGAACATGTGCTTTTGCTTTTTGCTGTGGGAGAGACTGAATTCTTTAGTCCCCCCCCCCGTGACCGATATCTTCATAATTTTTCTCTCATCTTCAGGTTTCTGTGAGCACCTGCTCAACTTTGACAGGCTAAGTGTTTCTGCTGAACACTTGCTATGTCCTTGTCATTTGTCGTCCAGAACGCAGAAACCTTCATATGTTTGTTTAATGTAGGTGTAGGTGTGTATTTGTGAACTGTTAAAATAGTTTTTGTTTTTACTCTTAAATATTCTAGGTTAAAAGCAATTTCTGTGGCATGCTATCAATTACCACTGTAAATCATTTTGACTTGTCCAGCAGTTATGGCAACAATCAAAAATGCAGTTATGGCAACAATCAAAAATCTCTACAGTTGCTGTGCTTAAAACAGTATCCAATAGACTGTGAATTAATCTCTTGAAATATGCTATTTTCACAATTTTGATGTATACATCACCTGAAAGCTGCATAAATAAGCTTTCCATATATATATAGAGCAATATTTGGCCTTCATATAACATTTGAAAATCTGATTATTAAACGTGAACATATCATAATGGAACATTAATTTTTCTTATTATCCTAATGATCCTAATGATTTTTTGCATTAAAGTAAAATAAGACATTCGTATCTAAAATCACTTACAAATCTTATCACTTACTATGACTTGTTATTTTCGCTCTCAGCATCCATGGTTTCGAGAATGGTTACATATAACATGGGATGTTTACATGGAGCAAATCATACAGACATTATACTTACAGTATGCTGTATTATATTATATTCTGGATTATATATACTATAATGCATTAAGAGAAGTTCATCTGCTAGAATGAAAAGTAAATTATGCCTTGGTTACTTGCCATTGAAAGAGCAAAACTGAAAGACGAGTCACAATATTTTTTGTGCTAATAGATCTTAAATTGTATTTAACCTAGAACATTTTCATACTCATGAATGAAAATGACCCAAAGCATGTAGTTACATTAGATTAGGCTGGCACTGCAGGAGCTGGTGTTGAGTATGCCGGAAAAATGAATCATCTAAATGCTATAACTCACAGTCGTTGTGCTTTTTGTCTGCTCGTGTGTCAGCTGGGTGACGGGGGAGTGGAACCCGTGTCCGGTGACCTGCGGCGGGGGTCTTCAGGTCAGGAGAGTGGAGTGTATGTCTCACGACTCTGCAGGATCGCGAGTGGTTGAGGATTCCCAGTGTGCTTCCTACGCTCCCAGACCACTCAACCAACAGAACTGTAACATGCAGAAATGTGCTCAATACAGAGTTTCCAGCTGGAGCCAGGTATTTAAATTCAGTTAAAGTTTATTTATATAGCGCTTTTTATGATACAAATCATTGCAAAGCAGCAACAGGAAACTACTGTTTACATATTGTAGAAATGTAATATATTTACCTTGTGGTAAAATTTGGTCCTCTGAGAGGGTTGATATCATCTCTTCTCAGATGTTTGGTCGTCTCAGGTCATTTAAGTGTTGGATGCAGCCTGAAGCTTGTAAAAATCCTAGTTACCACAGGATGTTAATATCGTAGCAGAAACAGAGAAACAAACAGAGACATACAGTAATTATCATAGCTGCTGTTCCATCCAAGCAAAAAAAGTTTCAACCCAAGCTAAACAATAATAATAATAACGATGTGCATTTAATCAGACATAACTAGTACAAATATTATGAGATGCATTATGTGAATGCTTAGCTAAAGAGATGTGTCTTTAGTCTAGATTTAAAAAAAGAGAGCGTCTGAACCCAAAACATTATCAGGAAGGCTATTCCAGAGTTTGGGGGCAAAATGTGAAAAAGCTCTACCTCCTTTAGAGGATTTTGCTATCCTAGAACATTGCATTATCAACTGCATCGTATTGTTGAATAATAAGTAACAAAGAAATAAAAACTGTAACAAATGTAGTGCACACATTAGTTAATCATACCTACCTTATTGTAAAGTGTCACCATAACATTTTGTAGAAAATGTACTTAATTGTCATTAAAATTAATGTCAAAACATCTTATTGGTTTTTAAATCTGCCTTTTTTTGTGTAAAATATAATTTAGTTTTATTTTGGAGATTTGTCAGTCTTTTGAACATTTAAAAAAATTCTTATAGCGTTTTACTTTTATTTAGTTTGACTGCTTTACTCTGTCTTTATCTATTTGTTTAAACATTTAAATAATTAAAAATTGATAATTGGCTACATATTGCAATGAATTCCAGTATGAATTCAAACTTGTTGCTGTCTGTGTAGTGCTCTGTGACATGTGGCTCTGGAAAACAGACGAGAGATGTGGTGTGTGTGGGTTCAGATGGAGCTTCTTTGGAGGACTATGCATGTGGGACCCAACCGAAGCCGCCCAGGACACAGGCCTGTGAGATGCCCGTCTGCAGGAGCCCAATTAACTGGCATATAGGAGACTGGGGCCTGGTAAGGAAGAATCCTTTGGATAAGCATGTACCCTCCCTCTTGATTAAATATGATATGATATTGCTTACCTCATAAACTCTCTCTCAAGTGCTCCAAGAGTTGTGGCTCGGGGCTGCGGGAACGGCAGGTGATCTGTTCAGACAGACAGAGAAACCTGTACAGGGTAGAGGAATGCCAGTCCAAACCCAAACCTCCTACCGTGGAACGATGCAACGCCCAGCCTTGCTACAGGCCTCAAGGTACAAGATTTTTTTAGCTTTTTATATGCTCCTCACACTTCCATTCATGGTAACGTCTTTTTTTTAAATTATGACACATGATCTCAAAAACATGTTTATTACAGTACTGTACAGATTCCATAAATGTTGGGATATCTTTTAAATTTGAATAAAATGAAAACTAAAACACTTTAAAATCACATAAACCATTTTTTTAATCACAACAGAATATAGATGTCACAATCAGGTACATGAAGTGTTCGAGTTCAAATGCAATAATGGGTTTATTCAAGCTCACGGTCAGTATACAAACAAAGTCAAACACCGGCAAACATAAACAACGTAGGCTGAGGCAGAGAATAGTTGATAACAGGCAGCGGAGACATCCTCTTGGGCGGAGCAGGTGGCGGAGCAGAACCCCTGGACCTACCAGGCAGTGCTGATGCTCTCCTGAGCCAGTCAAACAGTTCATGTGCTCTCCAGGGTAGAGCAGACAGCGGGGATGACCACTTAGACAGACCTGTCAGCGGGAACGCCTTCCATGACAACGCAGTCTTCCTCCATGGCTGTGCAGATGACGGGGAAGCCCAGACCAGACCACGCTCTCCAGGGCCAACCAGACAGTTCGAGAGCCCTCCAGGGCGGAGCAGACGACTGTAGTACCCTCCGAGGCAGAACCATCAGCGAAGACGTCCTCCTGCACCCAACAGTGCATAAAAATGCCCTCCTAGGCCGAACAGTCTATAGCAATGCCCTCCTGGGCCGAACAGGTAACCATAATGCCCTCCTGGGCCGAACAGTCCATAATGATGCCCTCCTGGGCCGAACAGTGACTTCGCCCTCTGAAACTGAGCCGACAGTGAATGTGCCCTCCTTGAGTTGAGCAGCCACCAGTACAGCCTCTGGCGGACCCGATGGAAGCTCAGAGCCATACACAGATTCTGTGGTTCTGGCCATGGGGCCTCACTGTCTTCGTAAAGCTCGGGTAAGTTAGGTGACTGGGAACATGGATCATAGACCGGGTCTGGCGGATCCGGCCATGGTGGGTCCGGATCACAGACAGAGTCTGACAGATCCGGCCACCATGAGGCTGAGTCACAAGCCTCAGATAGCTCGTCAGGCTGCGTAACCGGGACAGACTGAACTCGACACGGCCCCTCATACCATGATTCGAGGGTGGGACCCGTTATTTGCGGGCTAGGAACCGCGAGGACCTTCAGCAGCTCGTCAGGCTGCGTAACTGGGACTGGCTGAGCTGAACACCACCCCTCGTTTCGTGCTACGGGGCTGGAACCCGTTAGTAAGTGGTTGGGAACCTTGAGGGCCTTCAACAGCTCGTCAGGCTGTGTGACTGGGACCGACTGTGCTGTATACGGCTTGCCACATCGTGAAATGGGGCTAGGACCCGTTACTTGCGGATTGGAAGCATTACTGGAACTGACTGGGTGTTGGACCGCTCTCCTAATTTCAATGTTCTAGGCTTAAATGGCTTGCCATATTCCTTGTGAGTGTGGAGAGAATGTGAAACAGCGCGGATTTTACACGGTGCTGGTGCCCTCGCTGGTGAATCTGGTGCTGCGGAGACTCTAGGTGGTGCTGGCAACCACGGTACTGGGTTGGCGCTCACGGGTTTGACCGCCATCTTGTGCGCGAACGGTGCATGCCGGATGATGCAACGAGTACTGACCACCGGGTTCCCCTCCACAATGCTATTGCTATGGCGATGAAGTCCTGTGCATATGTGTCAATGTGACGTCCGTCTTGAAACATTGAACTCAGTGATGTCTCTGACGTGAAGTCTAAATCCTTCCGGCAAAGCGATGCGTCTCCCAGGCGTGAGCCCTGAAAAAACCCACTGCTGAATTTTGAAGGGCGGTTCATTCTGTCACAATCAGGTACGTGAAGTGTTCGAGTTCAAATGCAATAATGGGTTTATTCAAGCTCACGGTCAGTATACAAACAAAGTCAAACACCGGCAAACATGAACAACATAGGCTAAGATAGAGAATAGTTGATATCCAAAGCGAAGGTTAGTTACCATGTAAACAGTGTCCGAAGTAGAAGGCAAGGCGAAGATCCATTAAACAGCAAGTAAACAAGTAAATCCAAACAGAGAAACAGACAGCAAAACAAACGACAGGCTAGAGCTGGGGTGACAGTGAAATGAACAGGTGGTCCTGATTGAATGATTGAACCTGACTAGTAACAGCTGTGGAGGAGAGGTGCATTTGGGGAATGGAGTCCAGGTATGAAAACAGACACAAAAGTTCATAGAGAGCTGAAGTGCCATAAACAGTCTTTAGCTGACAGCTCCAGCTGGGCGTGACAATAAAGAACATAAATGTTTCAACTGAGACACTTTATCCACTAAATGAGCTCATTTCAAATCTGATGCCTACTACAGGTCACTGGGCAACAAAGGACTAAAAAAGCAAGGCATTGTGAAAAGATTCAGCTAGTAGAAAATCTGACAACTAAGTAAGTTAACTGACATCAGGTCTGTAACATGATTAGCTATAAAAGCGACGTTTTAGAGAGGCAGTCTCTCAGAAGTAAAGATGGACAGACGCTCTCCAATCTGTGAAAGAGCGTGTAAAAAGGTTGTGGAATACTTTAAAAACAACGTTCCTCAACCTCAAACTGCAAAGGCTTTGCAAACCTCATCATGTACAGTGCATAACATCATCAAAAGACTCAGAGAAACTGTAGAAATCTCTGTGTGTAAGGAACATCACCTTTGTTTGATCACCTGTGGTCTTTAGTTCCTCAGACGACCCTGCATCACTCATTAGCTCATTAGCATTATGATTTTGTCATTGACATTACTAAATGGGCTCAGGAATACTTCCAGAAACCACTGTTGGAAAACACAATCCTCCGAGACATCTGCAGATGCCAACCAAAATCTTACAAAAGGAAGCCATATGTGAACGTGGTCCAGAAGCCCCATCATGCCCTGTGGGCCAAAGGTCATTTAAAAAGGACTGTTGAAGTGGAAAAGTGTTCTATGGTCAGACGAGTCAAAATTCATAGACGCAGTGTCGTCTGGGCTAAAGAGAGGGAGATCTTCCAGTGTGTTATCAGTGTTCAGTTCAAAAGCCTGCATCTCTGATGGAATGGTGGCAAAACCAAATACTGCAGCTATTACAACATTATGGCTTCATAGAAGAAGAGTCCAGAGCTGAATTGGCCTGACTGCGGTCCAGATCTTTCTCCTATGGAGAATATTGGACGCATCATTAAATGAAAAATAGGTCAAAGATTACGACAAACTCTTCAGCAACTGGAAACCTATATCAGCCAAGAATGGGACCAAATTCCAACTCCAAAACTGTAGAAACTCATTACCTCTTCAGACGTCTTCAGTCTGTTTTGCAAAGAGATGTTACACTGTGGTAAACATGCCCCAATCCCAACTATTGTGAGACCTGTAACAGGCATCAAATTATTGAATAAAATATTAGCTCTATATTTTATATTCTTTTAATTTTATTCCAAAAAAAGCAAAAACACCCCAACATTTCTGGAATTTGAGGTGTATTTCAATTGGTTTGATATAGTTTATTTATGAAGTTTCTTTGTTTTTCTTATATTGGTTTGAGCAGAGGTGCCCAGCATGCAGGACCCAACAGGTCATGATAACACAATTCAGGGCTTCCTGCCGTACAATGAGGATCCCACATCAGGTTTGTTCCTAAACATAGTTGTTGATCTATCCATCTTTCTGTCCATACGATGTGTCTTTGTGAATATGTGTATCTGTGCTATATGTAGGTTCAATTCTTAACAAGCATAGCCAGCTTTGTCTAGACCAGTTTGACCAGAATCAATCCAGATGGCGTTTGTGTGCAGTTCCTGGGTGCATAAATGAACATCTGAGATTGGTCTTGAACTTAAAAAAATGAATAAATAAATAAAAATACAAAGCATTAACAACATTAAATGGAACTGTAGACTATGAGGGATTATGTGTTAATGTATATTATTGCAAGATTAGGAAAAATAACATATTGATTTCTACTTTTCGTTTGGATTGTTTAACAAAAAATAATTTTTTTTTTTTTTTGCCAAAGGTTCATAAATGCCTGTTATATGTTAAAAATCAAAGCAAATATATTATTTAATGGCCATAATTATTAATTGTATCCTGAAGAAAAAAAGAAAAATCGATTTAATAGAGTTTTCAACATCAATATTAGTATCAAAATCTTTGATACTGCTCTGGTTCATAGTTTAAAAGTACATAAAATCATAATACATTGCTTGGGTTTTTCCATCCTAATAAGTGCTACTAAGGTTTGTTTGAGAGATCCAATTACATTTGTTAAGTATCTTGTAATAAAGACGTTTAAAGAATGAAATATGTGACCCATGAATGTTATGTTTTCTGCTTTTGTGAAGAAGCGCTCTGTCTGAAACATTTATTAAGGTACTTTTTTTATTGTCTAACACAACAGAAACTCGTCCAAACAGTGCTGTCCACAATCCTCATGGCACACATCTCACCCCTCACTGTAGCCAGACCTACTACGGCTGCTGTCCTGATGGAAGTACCCCAGCCAGTGGACCACAGAGCCAAGGCTGCCCCCAGGACCAAGGCCTACCATCGTGCACATGGAGCAGGTACACATGGACTTGGATGAACTGATCACAGAGTTTAATTTTATTTGTGGCACAATGGACAATTTCTTTCTTACAGTATAACCGTAAGTTACCAGAAATGTAATGCAAATATAATTCTCTCAGGTATGGCTGTTGTCACGATGGCGTGACCATAGCCCAAGGTCCCAACAAGGAGGGCTGTCCAGATTCCTGGCCACACTGGTCTTCAGCAGTGAGTGTTCCATTTGCACATATCAAATTGGTTTGGAATGCTCCAGAACAGTGTTTCAGCAGCTTAATTCAGTCCATTTTGTTTCCATTTAACAAGTGTACTTAGAAGCACCTTTAGATCCCATTGCAACAAGCACCTATCACACTGCTACGTTTTGTGAAATCAACTCGGCTCCACATCATAATTTATAAAGCACTTTAAAATGTACAAGATACACTTAGGTGGTGTGCATATCAAACAAAAAAAAAGTTAGATAAAATACCTTACTAAAAACAACCATCCAAATCATCATACCTAAAAGATATATTCAAACATCAATGAAAATGAATATATATTGCAAGACCGATTTTAAAACATTAGTTGAGGCTTCATGTTGAATGGTGAGCCATTCCATTTTTATGCACCCTGCTTTTTTCATCTCTCTCCAGTTAGTGAGAGTTAGTGGCTATAAATATGGAAAACAGACATATTTCACTCACACTCATGACTTAGACTATGTGGAGGGAGACTGTAAGCCTGAACAATAGACTGAGATCCTTGAAAAAAGGAAATGGCACAGTGAACTGTCATGCCAGCTTCTAAGCTGGCTGGTCTTTGGTGGATTGTTTGAAACACAGATTGTTCATTTCCCCCTCTTGGGCCCACTTGGCCAGCAGCAAGGAGTCAATGAAGTTGTCCTCGGCCCCAAATGCACAAGGACTGAGCACTGAAAACAGGATTGGCCTCATTGTAGGAATGCAGGGAGGCAAGTGTGAACACCACAAATAATTCATTGACAATTGTATTGCCAGTTGGTCTTGGGCTCAGGAGCAGGTTCAGTGAAAGGAGGGGCAGAGTTAGAGTTTGAGGTACTCTTGGTCCCAAAGAGGCCTATGTTGAGCCCACAGCCAGCCATCCTAATGACAAGATTCTCTAGATCAGGGTTTCCCAGACCCAATTAACACGCATGGATGAGCTAATCAACCTCTTCGGGATTCAGACTAGACACCCCTGCTTCAGATTATCATATTGCGCCAAAAGGGCATACTGTAGATGTAAACCTCCTCCAGAATGTCCTCTGCAAACTCATGCAAGATGTGATCCTACTGAGCTCCCGCATCTCACCTTTAGGGTACAAATTCAGTGGCGATATGTGATCTAATTAAAGCAGATGGAGTGAAGCTACATACAGTAATATGAGAACTACTGATAAAACACAAACTACTGGTCAAAGAGCTTGTTTGTCAACATCATATCTGCAGACAACTCCATGCAGGCAGTGCAGAAAGGAAGCATGGCCTGCTAGAAGGACACATCCCATTAAAATGTGTCTTCAATACGACCTTGAAGGCCCACAAAAAGCGACTTTGAAGCAAGGAGCCTGACTGTATTCCAAACCTTTCAGCCCATATCTTCAGTCCAGAACAATGGATGCAACGGTCAATCAAAAACCTATGTACTACTTAAGCTGATCTTAAAGATATTGACAGTATTATTTTTGACCCTTTAAGTTCATGAAAATATTGGTCCTGAGTAGGACAGAGCAGTGATGATAAGATTAGCCCCACTGTAGGAAGGCAGGGAGGAAAATGGATATCATGAATAATTCAATGATCATGGCACAGGATGAGTATGGAGAGGGGCAAGAGGTAGGGATCTGTTGTTGTGTTGTTTTTTAACACTTCCCCCTTGAGACCCTCAGGGTCTTGCTCTCACTGGTTGGCGTAACTTCGGTTGGTATGGTTTACATGTTCTGGAAGTCCACTGCTTGGGAATTTTGAGTTTCTTGGATCTGTCTAATAGTTATTGGCATTCTTTCTTAAAGATTCTTTTGGGAACATTAACTGGCAATGCTTTTTTACTTGCATTTATATATTTTATTCTTTTAGTGCAATCACAAAAAACAGTTCTAGGTTCTTGGAATATTCCATCTCAAACAAGAGCCCATTTGCATTAGTACATAGTAAACCCAAAGGAAGAAATGGCCTAATATCTATTTCTGTCTTTGTTTTTTATGTTCTTTTTGTTTGTTATTTTCTCTACAAAGTCAGACATACCGTCTGCACCCACAGACTGTCAGATGTCCTCCTATGGTTGCTGCTATGATGGTGTGACAGCTGCTGGTGGTACTCATGGGGAGGGGTGCTCCAACCCCTCCAGCAATAGTAAGTCACAACATAATATGTCAGAGAGTTAGAAAAGTGTTGTAGTCGAGACCAGCTCATTGGAGTTGGAGCCAAGAGGGTCGAGTCCAAAGGGACCAAGCCTATAAAAATGTGACCTTGACTCACAAAACCAGTCATAATGGTCTTAATGGTCATAATGGTCTCTAATCAAGTGGTATACATCACCTGAAAGCTGAAAAAATAAGCTGTGTAGTAATAAGCTTGATGTATGGTTTGTTAGGATATCACAATATTTGTCTAAGATACAACTATTAAAAATCTGGAATCTGAGGGTGCAAAAAAAATCTAAATATTGAGAAAATCACATTTAAAGTTGTCCAAGTTAAGTTCTTAGAAATGCATATTAGTAATCAAAAATTAAGTTTATAAGTAAGATATATTTAGGAAAACCAAGCCCAATGTTTTTTTGGCTATTGCTACAAATATAACCGTGATGCTTATTACTGGTTTTGTGGTCCAGGGACACATATTTTCATGACAAAGACAATATAATTCTCAAGGCTGAGTCCAAGACCATATTTTTACGGTCCAGGTTTACCATGGACTTAGCATGCAGACTCAGTCTTGACTCTGATGACACTGTTCTGGACTCGAATGAGTTAGTCTGGACTACAGTACTGGTATTTAAATAAAGTTGTTGGCTAATCAAACTCTGTAGAACACATTGCATATCATATCTTACCCCTCGGCTCTTCAGCACAGCGTTCTCGGTCCTGTGACCTACCCCATACGGTTGGGCCATGCGATGATTGGACATCCCGTTACTACTACGACCGCTCTACCTCACGCTGCATGCATTTCTGGTATGGTGGCTGCCATGGCAACAGCAACAACTTCGCCTCAGAGGAGGAATGCCAGAGAATGTGCCTGAGATCCGAACTGAGCCAGCAGGACCAGGCGCATGTCTTGTCTTTGCAGCACGGTGGACGTCGCTTCCGGATCCACCACAGCTCTAGTGGTGCGACCCACATGCACCGGGCTCAGCAGCTGGACCCCAGTGACATGCAGCAGAGCAGCCCCGCTGCCAGGTAAGTTTCTCCAACTTGCCTTGGATCGCTCTACTCCTCTCCCAGGCCCAAGCCCAAGCACCTGCAAGTTCTCTTCTGCTGTTTGCCCTTCATGCCCTGCTGAAGAGCCAAGAGAGGAGTCGCAGGCCATGCACAGAGACTTACATAGGCGTGTTAAATGCATATGCTTTTTTTTACAAAGGTAGCGATAGTGAGCATTGCTTCACTAACAGAGTTCTGCATATGTACACACAGGATCCAAAATTAACTTTTTTGCCATGTTTGCTAATATGTTTTTGTATTTCTTGTCCTCATGACAAAGGTATACATCATACACAGATTAGCGAGAGTGTCCCCACAGTTATTTATAATGCATTATACATTTGTTATAATGAGAGTACTCTTATAATGTAATATAAATACAGGCTTCATAGAAAGTGTTACCAAAATTGCTTCTGAAGTGAACTGGATGAGATCTCCCCATAGACAAATTTCATGACATCTTGCAAATCATCACAAAGTTGATCCATTCGTGAGATTAAAACTAGTGATAAGTTACTGGCGAATGAGCAAGTATTAGTTAAATTTGGACCCTGTGTACACACTCTAAAACACATTTGCAATGCAGCGTAATGTCATTTTCATGTATTATGATTTGCCTCACGCTTCTTAATCTTACTAATCTACTATACACTCTGACACACACTCCATGTAGAAGTTGACACTCCTCATTGTGACATGTTGGACATTGCTGTGCTTTTGGGACTGGTTTATTTCCACTGACGCAGACTGTTATCCTCCTCTTTCTGTTGCTTTAGTGTTTAGCTCATTTTAGTTTACCTCCCCTTCCCAATCCCAGGTGTGTGACGGACATGATTCTTTACACCGTGACTAATAAAATCTGCCATGGGGTCCTAATCATCCCTGACTGTTTGTGTGTCTCTCCCAAGTCCTGTTCGTACAATGTAGTTGTAGTGTGTGAAACAGATTGTTGTAGAGTAGAACACCTCTCCTATGCACTTCGCCAAGTGCTCATGGATCAGTATCCTTGTTGGTCCTAGAACAACATTCCAATCAGATTTAAGGTTTAGAGTTGACATGCTCATCAACTAGTTAACTTTCTTCAAATGTTCCTGGGCCAACAATACATGTTACGTGATGTCTGCATTGTTTTATTTCCATATCCTAAAACGAATACACCCAGTTCTAAATAATAAAGCATCAAGTGATAAATGGGATTTTTTCCATAGAACAAGGTATTCAATCGGTTACACTTTATTCCATTTAGACATTCTACTTACTATAAGTAACTTTGTAACTACATGTCAACTAATTCTCATTAATTCACAACTACATGTCTACTAACTCTCAGAGTAGACTGTTAGAGTAGGTTTAGGGTTAGTAGAATAAGTTTCTGTTAGTCAGTATGTAGTATGTTGTGGACTCATCAAAATGAAGAAGATATTAAGCAGACAGTCTACCAATACTCTAATGACTGCTAGTTGACATGTAGTTTCAAAGTTACTTACTGTTAGCAGATTGTCTAAAGTGGACCATCGAAACCATTCTGTTTTCAAGTCCTTGAAGGTCAGTTCTAGAAGACAATGCTATTCTCACAAAGGCTGTTGATAAAGTTGTCAAGCGGTACAAACAATAATCACTTTTAAAGAAGTAATTTTGCTATTTCTGATCTTGTCCTGAGAGGGTAATTTTTGATGCTAACTACGAAAGAATTTATCCATGCCTGCCTAACCCTCATTTCCTCTAGTGTTGTCGGAAAATATTCCTGATGAATTTTCATGTTGTTTTAGATGCACAGCAGTAGGCAATAAACATTCCCAAGGCAGAAAAGAAGCTATATGTGACTTAAATGTTGTCCAAAAAACATGTTGCTGTCAGTTTTTGAAACTGTCTGTATAACTGAAATTTTCTTCCCTACTTTGAGTAAGGAAAGAAGATTCATGAGATTGAAATTCACTGCTAGAACATGGTAACAAGCTGATCTGAGAAATGGCAATACAGCGCTGCAGTGATGACATCATTTTGCGGGCCAGCCTGGAAGTGAGCATCACCCTGATTCCCTCAACAAAACCCCCAATACTGGCCATTGGGTTTTAGATTATTGCAGAAAATAGGCACTGTGACTAACATCTGTTTATGGTTCTGACACATTCATCATGATAATGACTTCAGCATCACCACTGTTAAACTTCAACAACTCTTTCAGTCTTTATTTAAAACCTTTCGGTTAGACTCGCCAACAATGCTGTGAAAGCAGTTAATAGATCAGTTTTCCTGTTCACTGTAATGTCCCGACAGCCTATGTCATAGAATAAATTGTGAAAGTATCTTGAGTTTGTGTTAAACAGACCTTATTTCAGGTGTTTTAATCAAAACCCCATCAATTAAACTGGAAGTACTGAAATGCACGCTCCAGGTTTTGGCCCACAAAACTTTGTTATCCCTGCAGCACTCTGTGGTTTTCTTCATAAGGGAAGTCCATACATAGTCATCCAGTTTCTAACCTTTTCAGATCTTTTGTCTCAATAAGTTAGAAACTGCACTGCAAAAAAATGCTTTCCTAGCCTAGATTTTTTTGTCTTGCTTCCAGCCAGGAATTGAACAACAAATAAAGGAAACACAATTGAATTGGAATTACAGGAAGTGAAATCCAGTTCAGGAAGAATTCCACTGATTCTGTTTATTTGTCATTGCATTTAAAGACATACATTTGAACTTTATTTATGATGATTTACAAATATCAAGCAATGTAAGAAATAGAGTTGATCAAATGCAAGTAAATAAAAATCAGAACAGTACATTATGAATTAATAATAACATAAACAAATCAAATCAACTTAATGTGATTCAAATGCATCAGTCATGTGTGAATAAAACGGGTAAGATCAAAAGTCTCCACACTGCTCAGTGTTCATGTGTTTCTACACTGATGCATTTGAATAACATTAAGTGTGATTTGTTCATGTTAAAGTTAGGCAATCGAAATTCACTGTGTAATTGAATTAGTTTAAATCAAGACCAAAACATTTGGTAATCATATATTGAATGTATTCAGAAATTTATCACCACTGTCAGTCAATTATGTAAGGAATAATTGATGACGGGCCGTTGAATTATTAGAAAAATAATAACTGTGGCCACATCACCACCTCTGGTGTGCATTATTTTTCTAATAATTCAACGGTCCGGAGTCAATTATTCCGCTTATACTATGGTTGCCACACCTCGAGACATCGATCAGATGAAATATTTTAAGGGATTCGTCCGGTTTTTCTACTTAAATCGCTATTGTGAGTAGGATTATTTCTTCTGCATCTCATCCAACGACTTATGCTAGTTCCAAAACATCATATTAAAGCTGGCAATGGAGGCTTGAGCCGTTGATAGCAGACTAATGCAGTTAATAATGAAGTTATTAGAAAGAGAGCG
>JAUMHP010000072.1:17356229-17367166 GCA_032361065.1 Enteromius trimaculatus | reverse complement strand
ATGTTTTCGTCAAAAACATTAATTTCTTTTCGACTGAAGAAAGACATGGACATCTTGGATGACATGGGGGTGAGTAAATTATCAGTAAAAGTTTTTTCAAAAGTGAACTTCTCCTTTAACCTCCTTTGTGAAATAGGCCCCTGGTTTTCAAACGTCTATCTCACCTATTCAAAACAAAATAAAAATAAAATACAATCCCCTTCCCTAACTTCCTATCACAAAAACACAGAACAAATGGATTCTTAAACAAAAATGGAATCAAGCTCCCTACTGTCCCAATTTAATATTTACAATATTTACAAAGATGTGTCAAACACCAAATTTAGGGATAAAAATGGGATTAATAAGTCCGATACACCAGTAAATCATTGATAATCTACTTATAGCTAAATTCAGAAATTAACAAAACAAACAATCCACAAAAAAACCACACTCAGTTTACAAAATGGTCACCAACTGCACCTGAGGAAGTGATGTTGTGACTTTTAAAACTCTGTAGACCAATCAGAGGACAGCAGTAATCAGCTTGCAGGAGCCAATCAGGCAGCTTTTCTCTAGGGAAAGCAGAAACACAGACACACAACACAGCAGAATAACCACAGTTTCGTAACACTATGTATACACTTTTTTTCCAATTATATAAACAGTTTTTAGTGTAACCCCCCAGGTTAATGTGTACTGTTATTTAGCAAAAGTGTTGCTTATATAATTGTACCTAAAATAATATATCAATGACAAATTTAGCATCAGAAAATAATAGTTTTTTTCTAACAGTGTAGATTTTTTTAAAGCTCACATTTCAGACTGATTTTTTATAAATGCTTACAACTTCCTATCATGATCATACAAAAAACATACAGGCACCAAACACCAGAAATGACTTAAATGCAGGGAAGCTACAATAATGTGCTTACCTTCTGTGAAATGCCACTTCAGGTCTCTCTTGGTTTTCTTTCTGGTGGTCTGCAGTTGTTTGGTGTCCTCCTGTTTCACTGGATTTGGGGAGTTATTTTTCACCCTGGTGGAGTACCACCATAACATCAGAATACTGGCAGTGAACAGCATGGTTTTGGGGAGCCAGCTAAATCCTCTGGAATCCAGATAAATGGGCTTGAATTAGACTTTTATATGTTATTTATAATATATAAGACTTTTTAATCAACTAAATTAAGAGCGCAGTGGAGCAGAGTGAATATTTTTGTTCTTGCAGTAGAGCAAAATGTAAACGAGCACACTGAGTACTATATGCAGATTCGGAACATTCTAATTTGGAACGTCACAGACAGCACGAGCGGAATGATGTGTGCAAAGCATTCTAAACACGTCACTATGCTCCCATGAAGAAATATATTTCCCTAATTTATTTATTTATAATAACTAGAATAATTGTTTTTATACTGCTGGCTAGCGGCAAAAATGTAAATATAAGAAATAACTTTAAAGATTACGCGGTTTTCAAGGTTTTTTTTTTATTTTATTTCTTTTTCCCCATCAAAATATTGTTTTCATTTGAGGGAAAGCATGCTCTCACTCACGTGCACGTGGAATATATAGGCGCGCACAACCGAAGCCCCCCAACTTTATGCAACTGAAAAGCTGTCATTTCATCACTGTATTAGCTGCAGTTAAACAGGAATTATTAATTAAACACAAGGCTATTAATTCTGCTTAGGCGCTACAATGATAAAAAGCCAAGATAACAGATATTCTCATCTGAAATGCCTCAGGGATATGACAGGGGAGCAAATGGGGGCAATTTAAATTTTTTTATATTTATGGCACTTTAATTAATTTGACACTAAGTGCCATATTTCTCCAAAAAGGACCATGATTTGAAATGTGATATAGATTTTATTATTATTAAAACTGCTCAATAAACAAAAAGTTAATTTTAGAGACTCTATTTCACCAATAAAAAATATTCCAAACATCTGCAAAGGATCCTCTTGTGTTTACTGTCTCCAAACCCCTTAGCTTCTTAAATTGCATGTAGAGAACTGATTCCTAATTGTTAGGAGGCTTACACGCAGCGATCCACACGTAAAGGATACTCAAGACGTTCACCCTTTTCACACGCATACAACGACTGGCACATGCACTTTTATTTAATCAAACTGACACCTGTGTAGAATCAATGATTACAGTCACATGACATTAAATAAAATATCACAGGCTGTACCATGGAGTGCAAGAAAGTGTTACATACATGCATTATTTGTGACAGTAATGAAAACAAACAAAGAATTTTGTCATTATCATGTCATTGTCTGTTATCTCTAGTTTGTGATATGGACTATTTTTATTGAATATTAAGAAGAATTGTGTCCAAACTACTGCAAGTGACAACAACAAGTGAAGGCAAAGCTCATTATTCGCCTTGCAGATCCTGTTTCCACAAAAAGCAACCACAGAAAACTTGACAAAGTCGACATCCAAGAGCTGAAACTGCCCAGACTTAGACACAGACCCAAATGCTAAAATGCCACCATGGGAGAATGTTGACTAAATGACAACACAGGAAATGAGGACTGACCCACAAAAACAAACAAACAAACAAACAAACAAACTCAACATATCAGGAAGCCTAACTTTAAAAGTATGATCCATATGGTTAGAAAAGTCGTGTAAATGAATATGAACTTAAAATGCTATGTTCATTTTTTTATTGATATTACAAATTTTTCTGGTTATGCCAAGCTCCACAAATAATTATCGGCTAAAATTACGAGTACGTTTTGAAAACAGACCTTGGCTTCTTCTTCTGTAATAAAAGTCTCCCGGCTTTTATTTTGGAAAGACACTAAGAAGGCGGAAATTGTCATCAGCCGCGACTTTCAGTTGCACATGTTAGCATGCAGCTAAAGCTACGCAACGTATTAATGACGTTTCTGTTATAAACAAAATTTGGTAGTGATTAGCAGTACTGGTTAAGTTCACACTGCAGCGTATGGTTGATCTTTTTTTTTCTTTTTGGATTTTCTGCAGTGAATGTTCAATTATGTAACGTTAATTGAAACTTTCAGACATCAAGTTGATCTACAGAAGCCTGGAGTGATCAGTGAGCCGCGGGATTGTTTTGTTTTAAGTTTGATCTGTGTTATTAATGATTGTGTAAATCATGCAGAAGGACTCGAGAGTGATAAAGACCTCAGCGCCTCCGGTGTCTCAGATTAACGCGGAATATGTCACTCAGGTGAGTTATGATTACTTTATGAACTCTGTATCCGTTCAGTAACGTTAGTCTACGTTACACCTGCTGGACACCAGACGTGATCATTTATTCCTGTTTTGTGTTTCCTGTCTGAAGCTTTCAAACAAATACTGGGCTCCTCATGTCAAGAACAAACTACCATTTGATTCTCAGGTGAGGCTTTGAGTTATAAATCTCCTTTTAGCTTTCGTCTGCATGATTTGACTTCAAAGAATATAACTTTAAAGAGAGAGATTACTCTAAATATATAGATCCCGAGGTCATATATAGCCAGAACTATATCCAGTTTCAGTTTAGTGAATCAACTCCCGTTTAAAACCTAGCTTTATTCAGATGTTGTTTATTAATATTGGATATTTTCTCTGTACAGGTCATTGAAGACATTTACCAGAATGAGATTCTTAAATCAAAGTAAGACTCTTTGTTTAGTTATTAGGCTGCATTATTATTATAAATACAATGATTGCTGTTATTAAGGCTTTTTAGACTTTCTACTAAGGCTCATACAACTTTGATGCATGCTGACATTGGCCTGTTTTGTTTTTTTAGATTTGCCATCAGAAAAATCATGCTGTTGGAGTTCAGGTCGGTGATTTCCGCACAGGTTCTGTTAGTAGAGGAGCTGCAGGACTTGTGGTTTGCTGATGTTTGTGTTGTTTTGCAGCCAGTACCTGGAGAACTACCTGTGGCCGAACTACACACCTGAAGCCTCCAGTAATGGCTACCTGATGTCCATCTGCTGTATCGTCAATGAGAAGTTTCGAGAAAATGTTCCCGCTTGGGAGGTTTGTATTAAGCTGTTGAGTAATGAGTAGATTGCATGTTAAACTGACTTTAAGTAAATTACTTTTCTGAACATTAATGACATTGAATACAGCATTTTCAACTCTGCTGTACTTACAAAATAAGTTAATGTTAGGTTTTGTGTTTTTGTTGCTGAATGAAAACTAATTTTCTAAACTAATTGGTAGATGTACTACCTCTTAGATTTGAAACTTGTAGGTTCCTCTGAATGGAGCAGGACCAGCAGAGTCCTTCACTGTGCAGAAGTGTCTTATTTTACCGACTGATCACATAAAAATCCCACGCAAGCAGTCAGAGCATGTTTTGTATTTGTGCTCTTGTGATGCTTGTTTGTAGAAGCTCTACAGCAGCCGTGTTGATGAGAACAGAACATGCACACTAACACTTTGATCAAAAGAAACAAGCCTATGAAAATGCTCCTGTAAAAACCTGTTAATCCTAATAGGACATTTGATAAAAGTTTACAGTAAAATACAGTTTGTGAAAGTGAAGAACAAATCATCTTATTCAGAATGAATAGACGTAAACTGACATTCACAGAATTCTGTGACGTTCCAGTCACATTAGGGTTTTATGTTTCACCGTATGTTGTTAAGTGAATGTTAATTACGTTATTTGTTGTGTGCGTTACCGTGTGCTGTGCAGTATTTGCATCAGCTTGTGGAAAATAGTGAAATAAATTTAAACTTGAGTTTTTATTTGAAATTCTTTGCTGTTTTTCAAGGATAATTCATGACCGCCACAGGTGCTGGTTTAAACAATTTGCAGAGGTTTTATGTATGCGTGTTGTTTACAGGCACAGGTAGAAAACGTTAAGTGTGTGTTTTCTGTCTCTTCAGGTTTTCAAGAAAGTGCCCACACACTTCCCTCACTTCTTCAAGTGTGTGATGGAGTCGTGTCTGTCGGGTGAGCAGCTCGGCCTGCCGCTGAAGGAGCAAACAGTGCTCCTGCTCTTCCTCGATCACTGCTTCAACAGTCTGGTTAGTTAGCGATCATTAGCAGTTGTTAAGATCCTCTTGTACTTGTTACATCATTTGCTACATGACCTCTTATTTTCTGAGCTCATCACTTGGGGGCACTGTTGCCTTGCACTGCGCAAACATGCTGTAATATATGTTTGTTTGTTTTTTACACTGAACTCCATACCCTTCAGAAATGAAACCAAATAGCAGCTCAGGAGTTCACACGTATAATGACGGCTTCAATTCAAAGCTGTTTTCGGTTCGCTGCTAATTTAAGGCACTCTGAAGCAGATGTTGTGTTTGCGTTGTTGATGAGATCGTCTAGTGTTTGTATGCTAATCATGTCCATTTCTGCTTATGAAGGCGCTTGGTTTGCGCAGCAATAGAAATGACCATCATAGGCCTATAATGTCCCTGATTAAATGTTCGAGATGCTGCAATCATGCTGTGGGCAGAGAGCATCCGCCATGAATGAAACTCAAACAGACTCATGAGCTGATAAATGCGCACTATAGTGACAGTACAGATGGAAAGAAAATGAAACCTGTAGTAAAGCTGCATTTTCACACACTTTTTGTTTTTTGTGAGCATTTTATTGTATTTGGAAATAAATGCAATGTGCTTTTTTTTCCCCCCAAATACAGAAAACAAGACAAGTAGCATTAGTGGCAGGAGGACATGGCCGTTGATGATACTACAGCTTTTGATTTAAAATATAATCGGGATTGCCTCCAGTGATCCGCAACACTGAAACCTAAATAAACATGTCTTCAAAAGCTCTGTATTAATTTGAGCTAATGTGATATGAGGCTTGGCTTTGTCCCTAATAAACCAGCTCTAACAGAAGATATCTGTCTGTGTCTTTGACTACAGGAAGTGGACTTGATCCGTGAGCAGGTTCAGAAGCTGGTCTCTTTGCCCATGTGGATGTGTTTGGTGCCGGTGAGTATTACATTTCATGCCCTATATGAGCTTTACATCCTGCTGTCTGTAACATCAGCCACATTTTATTCTACATATTTCCTGCATGGCCACTGTTTGAGATGTTTGAAAGTGACTCCAGATTTTGTTTATCTAGACGAGACTACAGCAGGAACTGAAGAAAGTCCCAAAACTGCAGAAGTTCTGGAACCTCATTAAAAAGAACTATGAGAAGATGGAGCCGCAGGACATGGAGCAGTAAGAAACGGCCTCACGCCCCATGAACCTGACGCACCTCAAAATATCAAAATGTCCTGTGAGTCTCATGAGCTGTGTTTTTACAGAGCTAATAAGGAGCGCACCTTTCTCGCTTCCCTCATCAAGAAGTTCCTGGTGGTGCTCATGTCTATCCCTGCAGCAGGTAAACCTGTTCACTCACACCAGCGTTTCTGTCTGATGTTCTTTTTGGTGTTAAATTAATTGTTTAAAACACACAAACGTGTGTGTGTGTGTGACTTTTATGTTTACCAATACTGAATTTATGTGGTCACAAAAAACTGTGACAGCTGTAATAATATTGTGAAGTATTACAATTTAAAATAGCTATTCTATTCATTTTGTAAAGCTTAATGTAACAAGTAAGTTTAATCCTGGGCAGTGAGCACTACTAAACTTACATGAAGTGTTTTTCTTTGTTTTGTTGGGTATCATATTTGATACGTTAGCTTTTTATCACTCATATAGTGAGAATCTGGAACATAGAGCTCATACTTAAATATATGCACAAAAACATGCACTTCGGTACAGACACTGATGATGAAACATTATTGCCAATACTTGCATAAAATGATATAAATATCAGTTGTCAGTCATTATATCATCAGTAACTTAGTAAATTGAGATTTAAATTCTTACATATATAATGCAATCCAATTATGATAGACAGATGAGCAAATAAAGGTTTGATTTGAGACTCGCTAATTTTTTCAAAAAAAAAAAAAAGATTGATGGAGAATCAATTATTCATCTGGAAATATGACATCGCAAAAAGACACGTGAAGCAGCAGCTGAAGGTGATGTAACTAGAATAAAAAACCTTTTACTTAAGTACTTGCGTACATCTGTGCTACAAGTTGAGATGTGGCTGATTTCTGTTACCCATAAGACCTCAGTCTTCCTTCCGTCCCTCAGGCAGTGATTTATTTTTATTTTGAGAATCTCTCTGTGTTTTCACCATCCTGTGACGTGACCCAGCTTCAGAGCAGCTGGTGCTCGCCCGCGGGTGCCTCTCAGAGCTCCGCTAACACAGGCCGACGTGCCCTCCTCCCATCATCCACCTGTTCAGGCCATGATGGTGTGACACGCAAGAGGCCAGCGCATCCTGTTCATAAGATCATCATAATACTGTCACCCTCTGAACCCAGATCCACCGTCCAGCCCTGTCTGAGTGAGACGAGGTGTGTCATCACTGCTTTAATGTGTGTTTTGTGCTTCATCTTGCTCTAGGCTCCGTCTCCATGGAGAAGGTTCACTACTGTGAGAGGTTCATTGAGTTCATGATTGACCTGGAGGTGAGTTGGCGTTCCAGCTTTTGTTGATGCTGCTTTTGGTTTTTCTCATAATGAAAAGAAAAAAAGGAAAGTCAACATGAAATGAAAATCCTAAATGCTTGTTATAGATCTTACCATGAACAGTTAATCCATGCGTTTGTTTCCTTTCTAAACATTTTTGACCTTGTGATGTTGTGTTAGTTGTTACATTTTTATGATAAGTGAATGGCAACATTCTACTCGATTGTTTTTCCTTCTTAATAGATGGAAATTTTATAAATATATTTGTAGAGGAAGTTTATATGCACATGAAAAACAGCGGTGGCCTAAATGATGCTAAAAATGGTTTTAGGTCGGTTATCTCTATCCTCTGCTGTAGTGAGTCAGTAGGAACTGTCAGTTTACTTTTCCAAACGTTCATTTTGCCATTAATTGTAATCCAGTGAGATTTTTGTCAGTGCCCCACACAGAGATCTGATCTGATCATCATCCAGTCTGTCTAAATTGACGTGAAGAATCAGAGCAAACGGAGACTAAATCCAGAAGAACTGTGGAGAACAATGTCTCCAAGACACTTTAAGAAAGCCACTTCAAAGCTAAATGAAAAACTATGCTCAGCTTTTTGACAGCATTGTCATTTTACAGCGTTTTTACACAAACTTTTAAACGTGTTCTTGAAGCGTACAAGTGCTATAATAAATTTGTCCACCGCTGTACATACTTAAAAAAAAATAAAATAAAATCAGCATATTAGCATTACGTTGACGTTAGACTTCAGTCTGGTGATGTATGCAGGACTTTGATCTTCTCAAGCTTCTTGTGCTCATCTGCTTTTACTTTTTAGTGACACATCCACATCTTAAAGGGTTAGTTCACCTGTCAGTAATTACTTACCCTCGTGTCATTCAAAACAAACGAAAAAAAGACCTTTGTTCATCTTTGAGCACAAATTTTGATAGTTTAGATGATATCAGAGAACCACCGGAAGAAAACACCGGTAAAAGAGTCCATGTGACATCAGTGGATCAACTTCAGTTTTGCAACGATAGGAGAATGTTTTTGTGCAAAGAAAACAAAAATAACATCATTAAAGCTTGCGTATACGGTGCGTTAATATGACGGAAGATGTTAGTCACGGAAGAAGAGTAAATTATGTTTTGTTATGTTTTATTATATGCGCAAAAATGTATCCTCGCCACTGATGTCACATGGCCTGTTTTTACTGGATCCGGGATCATTTCAGCTGTGTTGCTGTCTACGGAGGGTCAGATGGCTCTCTGATACACTCGGGTGTGCATCAGAATTCAGAAGAAAAGATATGTCACTTTGTCCGTTGAATCGATGCTTGGACATATTTGTAACCTTGTCCGTTTTTGGCAGGCTCTCCTCCCGACCCGTCGCTGGTTCAACACAGTGCTGGATGACGCTCATCTGGTGGTCAACTGCCAGCTGTCTCACCTCACCGACAGGGAGAAAGAGGGTCACCTCTTCTGCCAGGTACAGCACTGGACGCATGCACTTCTTCTTTGTTCCTCTGTAGTTGCTTGGTCAAACTGTGTATCCTGAGAACAATTTTTTTCTGCTAAAAATCTGTCAAATTTTCCCTAAATTTATACAGCCGCTTGTGCAAACGTAAGGATGCTTTACAGTAGTAAGAAAAAACATGAGCGCAGGCATGTCTATCAGATGTAGAGAGACTTGAACTATTGTTGTTGTTACTGTGTTCAGCTCCTGGACATGTTGAAGTTCTACACGGGCTTTGAGATCAGTGATCAGACAGGAAATGCGCTCACACAGAAAGAGATGACCACACTTCACTACGACCGTATCACCTCTCTACAGGTAACCCACCTCACACACCGCCTCAGCAGAGAAATTTCCGGAAGGAATGATCTTAAAAAATCAAGGGAAAATCATGCCATTTCGTTACAGAAGCACATTTGTCAGCAGCTCTTTGTTTTTTTGACTACCATTGACCTGTTCCATAGATTGTGAAGCATTTCCACAATCATTTTATTTTTTATAGTTTCATAAAAATACTGTGTATATTTATAACCCTAAGCTTTGTGTATACGTTTTTTTAAATAGTCAATCACTGAATGCACCAAACAAAGTGGTTTTGTCATTTCATAATAAAAAGGGAATGAAAGTGAGGATTTAAGTGATGGAAAAGCCATAGAAATTATTTGGTTGAAAAGAGTGGGAGCCCTGATTTATACTCTTACTGTGCACTGTATTCAACCTATAAATAACTAGTATCACTTGTATGTATTAATATGGAGTATGCTACTTTACCTAAATTATTATTTTAAAAGCATAGTCCATTAATAGATGATCTAAAGCCAGTGATGTGCTATTCAGTATTATTTTTTAAGGAAAAGTTGGTTCCCCTATAATGTGTACACCTTTAATGTGTCAGGAGCCACCTGGGTCTGTTCTGTAATAGACACATGGTTTGTGTGATGATTTATTCCTCTGTGATTATTAAATCTGTGTGATGTTTCAGAAGTTCTGTGGCTGGTGTTTGTTTTTCAGAGAGCAGCGTTTGCTCATTTCCCTGAGCTCAATGATTTTGCCCTGTCTAGTGTGGCAGCTGTGGACACACGGGAGTCCCTCACCAAACACTTCGGCAATCTCAGGTAAGTGACGGCAGTTGCATATAATGTGTTATCTCTTTATAGAGAGATACGGCCCATTAGATTAATGGCTCCTGCCAGAGCTTAACTGCAGACAGGGTTCCCACAACCAGGGAACTTTACACTGGTGTTTTCCAAAACAGGATTACAACTTATGATGATTTTAATAACTGGTTGATCTGTCTATTGTCTCTTTTAATTAATTGATAAATGTGATAAAAATAATTGTTAAAAACAAAAATGTCATTTAAATCTATTATTTAAAAAAATAATTATTTGATGTCCTTCCCATGCTTGTCCTCCTAACAGCGTGTATCAACATCAGCTAATAACTCTTCCTCTTCTTTACTAGTTAAAGCACAAAATGAACAGGAATGAACACCAGAAGGTGTTTTGTATGTTGAAAGAAACAGTACAACTTGCTGAATTGTGCCATGTCTCGTAAACATCGTTTTTAGGGCCGGGACGCGATTAAAAAAATTAATCCAATTAATTAGAGGCTTTGTAATTAATTAATTAATCGAAATTAATCGCATATAAAGATTTGACCTGAGAACAGTGAGAAGTAAGTTTTGTCATATGGGTTTTTAGTATACCATTGAATAATGACTGAATAAATAAGCTTAATCAACAAAATATTGTTTATTTTTGTTGAACCAAGTCCAACCAAGCAATATTGTGCCGTGTGTGATTTCACATTGAGCCGTATATACTACACACTGACGAGCTGTGCAGAACTATGTTCATTATCAGCGTGGATCTGCGCAGCTCGTCACTGAACAACGGCTGTGTGTAGTATATACGGCTCAATGTGAAATCACGCACCTGATGGCATTTACCGCTGATTACAGGA
>JAUMHP010000072.1:17301851-17324727 GCA_032361065.1 Enteromius trimaculatus | reverse complement strand
GGTCACAGATTTCCAAGTAAAAGTGTGTGTGTGTGTGTGTGTTCGTTCAGATCCAGATATCACTCTGAAAAAAAGCACTCTGTGATTTTTTTTATTTTTTATTTATTTATTTATTTTTTTAAGGAGATGTTATCAGTTGATGCAAGTGAATATATGAAGTGTAACAAATGATCTGACTGCTCGTTGAAATGTTGCTGAGAATTTGATGATATTTGACGATTCAGTCAGTAAGAGTTTGCGTTTCTGAGCTAAAGGAAGCTGGTGACTTGATCACATTCTGAGATAGACACATGTTCTCTCCTTTGACGCTCAGATGTGAATGAGAGTTTTGATCTGTTTCGTTCACCATGCTTTCAACAGGATGAGGTGACGGTCCATAGCTTCAGAAATCTAGATCCAATCAGACAGTAGCGTTCGAAGCCAGTGCAGAGGAGCTCATGCTCTTCAGTTCAAATAAACCCTCATAAACTGGAGAAAGAGAGTGGTTTATATAATACACTGCCCTCTGTCTTGTAGGTGACCACAGTTGACAGGTTCCAGGGTCAACAGAACGATTACATCATCCTCTCGCTGGTCCGCACCAAAGCTGTAGGACATTTGAGGTGAGCACTTCCTGTTCGGCTGTTTAATTAATATGCAAATGTCATTTAAAGTAACAAATGACAAATGTGACTTATTTAATTCTGATTTAAAAATAAGTGAAATGTAGCAAAATCAGTGTTTTGTTAAAGAGACACTTATTTTTAGTTTTTTTCTGTTTTCGGTGTAATGGGTCAATATTTTTAGTTCAGTTTTAAGTTAAACTGAATGAGATTGAGATAGCTTTCCTTGGGAACTAGCTGTAATTAAGCTTGTAATATTTTATTACAGTTATGAAAATGCTTTTGTTTTTACTTGATTTGACTTCAGTATATAAACCAAACATCTTTAAATTGACCAAGGCATATTTAAAGCTATTGTTAGAAGTATTAGCTACACGTAACAATGAAATAATTCATTAATCCTTTAAAATGTTACCTATTTTTAAATATTAACCAAAATAAAAAAAAAGTTGATTATTATTTCAGGAGTGTTTTTTTTTTTTTATATGTATTTATATTTTAAATATGAATGAATTGTATGTTAAAATAGTACTGATCCACAGATCTGTTTGTGTAAAGAGTTTCCTGTGTCCTCTTTACTCAGAGATGTGCGGCGTCTGGTTGTGGCCATGTCTCGTGCGAGGCTTGGCCTCTACATATTTGCTCGAGTGTCTCTGTTCCAGAACTGCTATGAGCTGACGCCAGCCTTTAGCCAGCTGACCGCTCGACCTCTGCAGCTGCACATCCGGCCCCATGAATACTACAGCTCTGTGAGTACCACTGCCACTTCTCAACATGGCTCCCGGGTTGCCTGGAGGAATTGAGATTTTATTTTATTCAGCAGTTTCAAAAAACAAATCAATCTGTTGCTCTCTCTCTCTATATATATATATATATTAAAGCTAATACAGTCTGTGGTGAATACTTGAGTTTAGCTTCACTGTATCGATTGAAACCCAAACTTTCTATCAAATTCCTGCATCATGTAAAATCGTCACCAGTGTTTACTGATGTTTTACCTTGTTGACTCTGTATTTTGTTTCTAAATGTAAAACTACTCACAGTTGTTTATTGCATCCAGCTATATTTTAAGTTTGCTGCAAAATATATATATATATATATATATATATATATATATATACACACAATTATTTCAGAATTTTGACAGCCTTTGTGGTGCTTGATGAAAGTTTGTGTTTCTTATAAATGTAGTATTATAGCTCGTGACAAACGTGAAGCACATATACACACGCACACAGATGCACTACGCTTTATTATGATTTTAAAATGGTTTAAATATTTTGTGCAGCCTCAGAAAATGGACTAATTATGCTCAGTACTCAGATTTAATTGAGCTATCAGTCCTAATCTGTACTGAGAGCTTCAACAAAAACACATACAATCAATTAACAGCTACTAAGCTCATACGTTTTTTGTTAATCCGTTTCTCTATTTCTCTGAAGCTTTATAACATGAGTCACAGATGTTTGGCCAAAAACAAAGCCGTTTCTATGTTTGTGTGTTTAATCTGTTTATCATCGCTAGGTTGAATTGGTCTGTTTTATCTGTCTTTCTGACGAAAAAGTATATGTTGGCACGTGTTTTAAATCGAAGTCTTGTGACTGAGTGAAAGTGAATTTTTGTTTCCTGGATAACTCTCCTGAGGCCTCTCCTCTTCTCTCTCCCTCCATCCAGACGGAGGAGCGATCCGCCCAGCCTGATCAGGTGGTCAAGGATATGCCGGAGATGGCTAACCTGGTTTACAACATGTATATGCACATGATTCAGAGCATGCAGCAGCACAGACAAGTAAGTGTGCAAGTGTTTGCCGAGACGTTTCTGATGTGACGTGTGAGGAAATATCCTTCAATAGAGCACAAATTGGTGTCACATGACTTTAAGCAATAAAAACTTATTTGTTTTCTGCCTTGTATTTGACAATAAGTGATCCAGTGTGTTAACCCCTGCTGAGTGATTCAGTCTTGTTTTGATTTTAACCCCCAAACAGACCATTTTTGATAACTATAGAAAATAAAGCAGCTCATATAACATTTAGTTTGACCTCCTGAGGTTATCAGGCAGCATTCTTCAAAGCTTAAGCACTTGTAGCTGAAAATAGAAAATACTTAATTTAGCAAAAGCTTCAAGCCTGATTTTGTAGCATTTGTGAAAATTATAGTCTGCAGGTGAACATGAGTATGACATGCTGAAGGAAATAAACGGCTGGTCTTGTTTTGACCGTCAGAGCCTCATGCTAATTAAACTAGCCCTTCACGTCACTCATTGGCTGAAATCACATGTGTTATGAGTCATGTTTTTAGGACAATTGGAAGTTAACAATGAGATGTTGAAAAATATAGATGCATCAAAAGTAGTAACTCAAAGGAAGCACTCTGGCCGTCCTTTCTTTCAAATGGTGCAGTGTCTGATTCACACGTTATGTTTGATTCATTACGTACTGATTAATTTAGTGCTTCTCTTCCTGCAGCAGCAGCAGCTCCTGGATCCTCCTCGTCAGCTGCTGAGTTCAGAGGAGCCCATGGAGGCAGAAGAGCGTCCCGAGACTCCGAGTGAAGAGCAGCAGCCGACGGCCACTGAGGAAGAGGAGGCACAGACGAAGACGGAGGAGCAGAATGAGGAAGAGCAGGATCATAGTAAAATGCCTGAACACCCAGGCAGAGACAGCGACAGCGGAGACAGTGACGAGGACGGGGAGGCCTAAAGGACCTTGCTCGCATACAGATGTTTCTTTTCTTTACTGTTTGTGAACATTCAGTGTTAAATGTTCGTTCATCTTTTGTAAGAGGACTTTTGTAATAAAAAAATTAATTAAAAATCCACTCTGTAAGTCATGCCTTTTATTTGCATATCTATATATATTAGTGCTGTTGAATGATTCATTGTTTTGCTGTGTAGAATTATTATCTATATATAAATACACACATGCATGTTTATATTTAAGAATTTTTATTGATATTGATTTCACTTTATTTTGATGGTCCCTTTAACATATTCTGTTGATTATAAGTAACATTGCAAAAATATTTTGAACAGACCGGAGATGTTTACATTTATTATTTTGCCAGAATATAATAATAATTTTAAAAAAAATCCATTTAGTACTTCCCTTCAGAAACTACTGAAGATACTGACATGTTTCCTAGAAGATAAAATGAGTTAAATTTACCATAATGTTCAAATTCAAAAAGGTTTCAGCCACTATATATATATATATATATATATATATATATATATACACACCACACCATTGTTTTGTATCCCAATAGCCCAACAGGTTTTCATTAGACACTGTCTTTTTTGAAAAATGTTTTTACTTGGTACTTTTTTTTTTTTTTAAAGATAGTTTCTAAGAAGTTTATTTTAGTAAATTTAGCTTGTAATGAGTTTAATACAAAATTATATAAAAATGAACTATATGTTTAAGTAATGATGTTTAAGTACTTCAGCTGAATGAATGGGTTTTTTTTTGTTTAAGCTTTAGCTGATGGTAATATCCCTGTCCTGTAAACAGTGAGCTTGAGCACGTATCTGAGTGTAGATCACATGAATGTGTTGGTTGTGTAACTCGTGAAAGACGTCTTTCTCCAGCTGTCCTGAGCGCCTCCAGAGCTGTGACTGACTGCTGGAAACTCGGCTTCACCAGGGTCTCTGGCATCTGTCAGCAGGAACTCCAGGAAACATTAACACCTCTTTCAAGAAGAATTTCTTACGCAACATAACAGTGACTCCCAGTAAGTCCTTTCATTTTTACAAGTTCAAGACTAGTGGTGTTTGCTCAGTAACACGGCAGATAATTGCGATCTAACCTTGGAGATTTAAAGAGTGTGTTATGTGCAGTGTTTGATCAGATTGCAGGTTTTTTTTGTAAATGGTAGCTGGACATTTAAAACAAAATCACATGAGCAGAATATACCGAGAGCAGCATGAGACTGATGGTGTGATTTCCTCAATCCAGCCGTGGTTTTACTGATCGCTGATCACATGCCTTCTGGTTTGTCAGTTGTGTCTTTTTCTTACTCTTTTATAACCATTACACCTACCATTTGGTGCATGAAAGTACATTTAAAATACTTTTATAATCATAAAACGTCCTGGGTTTTTTTTCCCTTTGGCCTTGCTTTAAAAAAATAAAGACTTAAATCCGCATTACTCTGTTAAATATCCGTCGCGAGACGGGCCACTTTTTGCTCCATCATTAAAGCAAAGATAAATCACATGAAGGTAAGAAATCATATTTCAGTGTGTCTGTAATCAACTGAAATTTGTTCCAAAGTGTCAAATGACAAACTGTCATTCTGAAATGTCAAATTCATGACAAAAAAAAAAAAAAGCAGTGGAAGAAGCTTTACAAAAAATACTTCTCATCAATCACAACAAAGTGGTGAACAGTTTAAGGTTCAGCTTGAACAAACAATAAAAAGACGCTTCTGCAGTATTCATTAATCTCAGGTAATGTTCATTTCAACATTTATGAACATATTTGTAAAGTCCTAAGTTGTATAATTAGTTAATGCACTGTGAATTAAACGGTTTTCATTCAACAAGTTGAAATGATTGTTATTGCACTTGCTCACCGTGTTGCTGGGAATGTTGTGAGGCCTGATGTAGTTCCTCATTTTCATCCAGTGCTCTCTCAGATGCTTCTTCAGTAAAATCACAGTGAGATTCACATCCAGACGTACTCAACCTCAGGCCAGCTAAGTCCAAGTCTGTTTCTTCATCAGATCTGGAGAAATGGAGCTGTATCACCTGCTCAGCAGTAGATGCTCTGCAGTGAATGGGTGCCGTCAGAATGAGAGTCCAAACAGATGATTAAAAAAAAAACTGTGTGTTTGCAAGAAACCACTCCATCAAGACATTTTCTACATAAAACAAAATATGAATCCATTATAATGCTTCCTCCAGTCATAAAGTCAGTATCTAAATCCAGCCACATTTTTCTTTAGTTTTGTTCTGGCTTGTAAACAGTGTGCAGATGAGTTTGTGTAAATTTCTGCAAATGTAAATTTTCCGGGTGAACTTATCCTTTAAGGGAGTGACGTATCTGATCTCACTCTCTCCTAATTACTGCTCTCATTAGCACCAAAACTCTATTGCGGTGATGTATTAATATTCTGAAGGCAGGAGTGTGTTTGCATCCTAATTAAAACCCAAAGTCTTCCTCTGGAGAACAGCGCTGCACTGAAAAAAAGAGCAAAAAAAAGTGTGTGAATGAAATGTTAAAAAGCAGTGTTTGGTGTTTCTGCAGAGGAGGATGTCGTGCGGCTCGTGTTTCTGGGGCATCGTCTGGCTGCTGGTGCTGCTGATTCTCGGCTGGCCCTTGAGCATCATGCTGGGGGGACTGTACGGCCTCGTCGCCCCTCTCACCGTCTGCTTGGGTCTGGACCGGCTCGCTGACCTGCTGATGGAGGGAGCCAATCTGGGCAGAAAGTGTGCCCTGAACATGCGGCACGGCAAAGCTCTGTGCTGAGATCAACAGCTCGTCCTCCACATCTCTTCACTTCAGCTGTATTAATAGTCAACATGAACTGTTTTTGACAGTTTACTGTGCCTTTGATTCTCTGTGACTAGAACATGATGCTTCCTTAAAGCCTTAGTGACACTTTCTTGCTTCCTCTCTGTACTTCCTCTCTTGGGTTGTTTGAATATGAAAAATGACAATTTTCTGCTTCTGATGTCTGAGTTCACAATGTTGAAACACATGAGTATACTTGCAATACAAGAAGAGTTTATTAACCTCTCATCTCTAGAGACTACCATGAGACCACCATCTAGATCCACGACACAAGAGGCAGTTCTTGTGCCAGCCACTGAGTCTCCATAGCAGTCCATTCCAGTTTCAGAACGTTTGTATCAATGCATTATTGTGAATTCTTCTGTTTCGGTCGATTTGTCAGCAGTCATGTCAAATACTAGTATTTAGAACTGCAACCTCCCCGTTATTCTCACAGATGAATGATTTTCAGCTCCATGTACGTTAACTAAAACGTAACTAAAATGTTTATTACTTTAAATAAATGTAATTCTATGATTTTCTAATATATACTTTATTTTGAGTGCATTTTCATTCAGTTTAACTTGATGTACTAAAATAAATAAATAATAATAAAAATGTGAAAAACAGCAAAATTACTAAAACTTTAGAACTTAAACTGAAATTGTTATTTGCTTAACACACACACGTGTGTGTGTGTGTGTGTGTGAGTGAAATAAGTATTTGATGGTGGTAAGACGTCCAGCTGTGAAAAAAATAGATATTTATATATAGATGGTTAAGTTTTCTTTAAAAAAAAAAAGTGTTTAGTGGTCAACCTAGTAATCTGTTCTGTCACCGATGGAGTTTTGGTTTCTTGCCACTGTCGCCTCTGGCTTGTTTAGTTGAGGACACTTGTTGATTTGATGGCACCGACGATATTTGATCTGAACTGAGCTGGATGATGAACTGCATTTTTAAAAACTGTGTTTACTGTTGTCCTTTTGCATTATTGACACGCTATTTTCCTATTTAACATGGCAATACAATATGTATAGTTAAAGTACTATATAAATAAAAGTTACTTTACTATTAAGTAACTATTAACTATGACTTTTGCTTCCACGTTTAGATTTATTAAGGTATTTGTTAAGTTTGGGTATGGGAAGAGATTAAAAGAAGTAAAATATATCCATGCCGAAATATGTTTTTAAGTACTAATAAACAGCCGTTATGCTAGTCACATGCATGCTAATAAGGAGTGAGAACTGATCCCTAAAGTGTTATCAAAAGGACATTTGTTTTTGTTTGCTATGTAAGTACTGAGCGATGCTCTGAGGCCAGGTTGTTTTAGGAGTGATGATGAAATAGTACACCTGTGTTGAGAATAATAATCATCTCTGATGAATATTAAAGTGGAAATGTTGCTATTTTTAAGTCTGCTGGCAGGTTAAGGGACATGTTTAGTCTCGTGTCTGAAGAATCGGAGCTGGCTTTCATCCGCAGGTTCAGGATATGAGAGGAAATGTGAGTTCACACGGGATTGTGCTGAGTTTGTATGGAAGCAGTAACTGGAGACTGACTGTGGTGTCAGATTAGAGAGACGTCAGGAACTGCAGATCCAAGCAGTGTAACCAGAGAAACCTTCAGATCTCCAGCAGCTCATTCAGTACTGCCCTCTGCAGGACCAGAGTCACACATCTATCCTGTCCATCTGTTAGTCTGTCCAACCCTCTCATTTAACCCTCACGTGTTCAGAACAACCCTCCTGACTGGCTGTTGTAGATTCATGTCCAGTTTGTTGAATGAGTATTGTTTAGCAATAATTGTTTGAAAAAGACCAGATTTTTGGTGTATTTGTAAAATGTGATTTACTGACATTAAAGTATGAACAAAGCAAATCACTCAGAATTGAGAGAACATTGTGATACTTTTTTGTTAGGTACTAGCATAGTCATTTTTCGTGCACAGTCAGTTGTTTTATTGAATATTTCAGGCAGATTCATGACGCGAGCAGCCTGTTCTCTCTCTTGCTGAGCTGTTCATCTCTTCCTAATGTCAGAATGGGACTGGTGTTGAAACTTGACTTTTTTATTTTATTAAGGAAGAATGTAATCTACGGTCTTCTTGAACTGGAACTAGTTTTGCCAGCTTTGTACAAAGCTTCATTTTTTGTCGTTTGCTTTATGCACACTTTATGCATTTTTGGCACTGGCAATGAAATCAGTGTTGTTCAGCCATCAGCATGTCAACAGTGTGAGTTTCTGTTTGTGTGTATAGTGGAAGAATGTTTAGGATTATTTTTGCGGTGCCATACTTTGCTTGAACCTGTTTAACTTTTTAATGGAAGGTCTTTTAAAAAATCTTCATCTCAAAAGTTACCAATACAACATTTTAACAGATACTATTACACAATAAAATGTGCATTCAAATATTGTACATTAGCCAAATGCTCATAACCATCTTGTCATCAAAAAGTATCCTATAAATGCAAATGCCACATCAAGCGTGCTATCACGACTTGAGGTGATGATTGATAAAATGCTAAAAAATGAAGATATAAAATGTTATGACACATTTTGTTCTTTAAAAAGTATCCTAGCAATGCGAATGACATTTATTTTAAAGGTTCCAATTATACTATCAAGGCTTGAGGTGATAAGCAATTGATCATTTGTTAAAAAAAGAAACCATACAATATTGTGACACTGTGTGTTTGTCAAAGTGAACAAATATCTTGGAGGAAACTGTAGACCCTTAAAATAGTCAAACTGCAAAAAAGATGTTCTGACGGAACTGCGCATGTCTACGGGCGTTCGATGGGCGGGGCCAAAAGTGTCTTTACTTAAACGGAGAATCAGCTGACACTTTCACCTCACTGTGTCCAGAGCCCTAGCGCTGTTTTACACTGCTGCTTCATGAGAACAGGGCGGAGCTGAAGGTCCTCACTGTACTCAAGGACATTTGCGCTCCAACAGCTGTGTCGTCTTCCCATATACACAGCAACAAGTATGAGCCTCAAGCCCCCCTAATAAAAAAAAGGTGGAGGTCACCTACGCTGTCCTCACCATGACACGAGCTCAGCATCACCGGACCCAATCCGACTTCATTCCCAGCGTATGACCATCATCATAATCACACATATGAAATCCGCGCGTGTTGGCAGCTCGAGATAAAGCCCCATATGACGCAGCAGGGCTCTCCACGGCACTGATGCCATATTAAAGCCCGCCGCCCTCCACCCACACCATCAATCTGATGTGGAGATCGAAGATAGGAGGGCTCACATGACTCCACTCCAGACTGGAAGACGAGGAGAAGTGTGGCATCTTCCAGCATCAGCACTGCCACAGCTGGCGCAGCTCATAACGGCGGACAGTAAGAGGAAATATTCACGCTTTTCCCTGGATTTGGAGCAGAGTCTGCGGATGAGCAGCGATGGGGGAATGGACCATACTAGAGAGGCTCTTGGAGGCTGCTGTTCAGCAGCACTCCACTATGATCGGAAGGTAAGAGCTAATGTCAGTGCATCTGACGCCGAGATTCAGCTCGTTTTAGGGGAAAAAATACGTTTTTTATCCTTGCCAACGGGCGTAGTCGACGATTGTCCCCTTTAAAATACAGTGTACCATTAGGATAACTAACAAACATGATCTACCAAAAAAATATTTGCGTATAACACATGAAAAAAATATAATGCAACTGAATGCAATCGTTGTGAAGGCGACTGGTTTCAGCTCTGGACAGCACCCTTTACTTTAAACAACACTGAATATTGACAGCTTTGTTTTTATTATGCTTTTTTAATGTTTTTGCTTCATTTCAAGCCACGTTTGAACGTAGAGCGATGCTTCTTGCCAGGTGTGCACTAAAAAGGCGTCACCGCCTATTACACCTTCTTTAAACACGGTAGAAAATAGAAAACATGTACACAACGCATTTATAAAATATCGCATTTTTAAACCACAGTCAATGGGACGTAAATGCATTGCTCACTGTTTGCGAACGCACCTGTAATGTATTCAGCTCCATAATAACCCACTATCAATATTAAACCTGCCACCTATACATTACTTATTTTATTGCTTTATTTGAAGTCACGCTTTGAGGCAGAGTGATGCTTTTCCTAGCTGTGCGCTTTTTGCCAACTGTCTCCCTTAATTACAATAGAAAATGAAGGAAAACGAATGCCAATTACGTCGTGTCTGTATATGTAAAATATAAAGCATCATGTTTTAAGTGAAACTAAAATGAAAAGGATTCAGTGGTTGAGAATGCACCACATTTTTCAGCACTGGGCATTATACTACCCTTATACTTTTCCTATTTATTTGTGTCTGTTTTGAATTGCATTTAAAGCAATGTAAGGAGGTGTGATTCTTTGGTGCACAAATTTGCAAAAATACAGTAGGAAACTGAGTGCTATCTGCATAATCCATATGCAGCATTCAGTGAAAGCGAAATGAAGCACAGCCCGGTTTCAGCACCGGACAGCTCCCTGCAGCTCAAGCTCCTATATTGACACGTTTATTTTTCTCTGTGCTTGTTCTTTAGGATCCTGCTCACCGTGGTGGTGATCTTCCGGATCCTAATCGTAGCTATAGTGGGAGAGACAGTGTATGATGACGAGCAGACCATGTTTGTCTGTAACGCCTTGCAGCCGGGCTGCAACCAGGCATGCTACGACAAAGCGTTCCCCATATCTCACATCAGATATTGGGTTTTCCAGATCATAATGGTCTGCACGCCGAGTCTCTGCTTCATCACATACTCGGTCCATCAGTCGGCCAAGCAAAAGGAGCGACGTTACTCCACCGCTACCGTCCTCCTTACGCTGGATAATAAGGAGCAGGATTCCCTGAAGCGAGAGGAAGCCAAGAACCAAAAGATCAAGAACACCATCATGAACGGAGTACTGCAGAACACGGAGAACTCCACCAAAGAAGCGGAACCCGATTGTCTGGAGGCCAAAGAAATGGCCAGCTCAGGCACGAAACCGGCCAAGTCCAAAATGCGGCGGCAGGAGGGCATTTCGCGATTTTACATCATCCAGGTGGTGTTCAGAAACGCTCTGGAAATCGGCTTTCTGGTGGGCCAGTATTTCTTGTACGGATTCAACGTGCCCGCCGTGTACGAGTGCGATCGATACCCGTGCATCAAGGAGGTGGAGTGTTACGTCTCCAGACCCACGGAGAAAACGGTGTTCCTCGTCTTCATGTTCGCTGTCAGTGGCTTCTGCGTGGTCCTCAACCTGGCCGAGCTCAATCACTTGGGCTGGAGGAAGATCAAAACGGCCGTGAGGGGCGTGAGGGCACGCAGGAAGTCAATCTACGAGATCCGGAACAAGGATTTGCCCCGGATGAGTATGCCCAATTTCGGCCGCACTCAGTCCAGTGACTCCGCCTACGTGTAACGGGTATGTAACGAGAACCCGAAGCTCGCGCACCGCCGAGATCGAGACCGTGGACGAGTGCCGTCGCCACGTAAGGTTCATGAATTGCATAAACACGGGGTAGGACTTTTTTGTTACTGTTTTAAAGACTCCATTGGCAACCGTGGACGACAAACACGTTTGTAAGCGGTTCACTACTGAATAATTAATGCAACTTTTTAGCAGCATTTGTACTCTGAGACGTACACAAAGAGCAAATGCTGATACCTGAATGAGTATTGCCCCTCTAAAAGCTGCGGTGACACTTGACATGACACTGTCCGTGCTGCACACACAATGCATGCTTTATGATTCATTACGGTAAACTACGAGCGGCTCCACGACAACTGCTGTGACATGAGCACTGACATGTGAAGTGTGACCGAACCAGCTGCTCTACTGTACTTAAAGGGAGTAAATGCGTCTTGCACTAAAAAGTGAACGTGATGCTGACATAATATCGCACATCGGGAGAGTCTCGAGCCACAATATTTCATGTATCAAACACTATCGCTTCTGCTACGGTTTCTTTCTTTTTGGTTGCCTGTACTGCACCATTGACCTTAACGTAGGCTATGTGATGAGCTCCAAATCTGCTGTCGTGTCCTTGTGTGTGTGTGAGAGAGAGTGTGTGTGTGCGTGCGCAGGGGTGAATTTGCTGCAAACGCTTAAAGTCTGTGATGATTTCCTTAATTTCAACACCAAAGCGCCCTCTGCTTTCATTTGTGACGTGTTTTTTCGCGCTTAAGTGTAATCAAGTGCCATACTTGTATATAAATATATGCATATATACATATAAAATCTATTCTGAAGAATATAACCATATCCATAAAGCAGATTTATTGCTTGAATTATGCTTACTGGGTCCAGACTTGCTTTAGCTCTATTTGTTGTAAATGAACTGAAAATGGCATAATGCATTCTTCCTTCTCTTTCGTTTGGAAAAAACGGCCAGGTGGGAATAAAGTGCTGGTCTTTTCTACACAGGACAGCCGTCTCTGCTCGCTAACACAAGACAGAACAGCGTTACAGCAATGTTTTGTGCTCTGGTGCTGGTTTTTTACCCAGCACTTCCAGCAATATTTGTAAGCCGAGTAGTTTGTTTCGGGATTCATGTACTATTAAGTGAAAAGCCCACGCCTGCTGCATCTCTTCCACTCTCGATGACAATGCAAGCGTGCTCAAGCAGACGTGTTTAAAGCTTTGTTCAGAAACAAAGCCCGGTGCATCATTGTTTAACTTCTGATCGTTAAGATGTCATTTTGTTTCTCCTCTTTGAATGGTTCTTTATGATTATGCCACCATATATTTATGACAAGCAAATGCGTGCACAGAGAGGAGATGTTCTCTGCATTTCTGAGCTTGAAGGGAAAGTATTGCATGTTTAAGAACTTATATTCTAGAGAATCTGGACATTTTCAGGGGATGAAATCTTATGCGGCATTTGCTCGAGTATTGATACGTCACCCCACCCCCCTACAGATGCTTAAGAACTGACACATCTTGAAGGTCACCGAGGATAAAGAACAGTTTGTGACAGACCGTCTCGGATCAAACCTGACGGGATGACCCCTGGGAGGATGGACATTTGGTGTTAGGAGAGGGGGCGGGCGGTGGGGACGGGAACAAAATGGCTTGGCTGTATGGTGCAATATTCCCTTTTCTCTCAGTAATTCCTCTCTCCTTGGATAAGCATTCCAGGACTCCTGAGATTTTTACAACTTTGTGGTCCTTACTGAGAAAACAAAAAGACCAGAGCTGAAGGATTGTACTGGACCTGACAGAGCAAAGCTTTAATAAAACATGAACTGGTATCTTTCTTGCCTTATATGTACTGCAGTCTCCCCTCCCTCCCTCTCTCTTTCTCTCTCCCCTCACCGTCTCTCATTCTCTCCCGTGCATTTTCTGCAAGAGCCGACCTGGTGTTTTTACAGCTCCTCCTAAATGACAAAATGATTGGGTTATGTATGAATGTAATTCTGCATGCTGCGATGTGGCATACATCATGTCAGAGGTCAGGTGATGCGGTCGCTTTCACGTGTGCAGATGGAGAAACTCTTGAGATGCATTGTGCACGCTGAGATGTCTCCACTGCAGTTGAAACCAACAAAACCTGTCTTGTTTGCAGGCCTGAGATGATCAAACCCGCTAGCATGGGATGCCATTACTGCAGGTACACAAATCACGAGATGCATAGGGTGTTTCTTTTTTGTTTTCTTTTGCTGTTTTCAGGAGGCGATTCTCCCTGGAGCTTCATCATCTCAGAGCAAAAGACGCTATGAGCGTGTAATGTCGCAGTACCTCATATACATTGTAATTTTATCCTGATCGATTTGCATATTGATAAAAAAAAGGGCCTTGCATGTAGTGAACGCTGAAAACGCTGGGCTGTTCCTTTCTGAGCCTCCAGTCCTTGTGGTTTTGAGGATGTGTAAACTGAATGAAATGAAGATGGATGATATACTGTGAATTAAATCCACTTCTTTACAAAGATGGTGATAAAAGTGATGGGCCTGATCTTTCGTTTTCTTACCGTGCAAACACACACACACACACACACACGCACTCATGCCACTCCTCTGAGATTTCATTGAACCGCAGTGTCCTGGAAGGGCTGCGCAGAAACTCTGCAATGCACAACTGCTCTCACCTGCACATCACTGAACACGGGCACTGGAAATCTCTTCAGTGTGTGTGTGTGCGCGTGTGTGTGTGTGTGTGTGTGTGGTTGGATATACAAAAATAGCACAAATGTCAAAGAATGATCTTATCTAACGACTGTTAACCGGGATGATGGGACCGTATATTATTAGTGTATATTAGTGTTTGTCAAAGTATTGTGTAATTCCTTTGTTGTTGATAGATTTCCAAAGTAAACACAAAGAGCTATAATAAAAAGAAATGTCTCATTTAAAATACGCGCCCATCTTATTATCATTCATTTGTTAATTAATGAAAAATGCTGAATGTATTTTTGATTGTCATTTATGACTAGAATTGTTACTAGGATTTTTCAGTCAAAATGATCTGTATTTTATTATGGGATTTTCATTTTGCTTCTATAAAAACAGACAGAAATGACTGGATAACATGAAGATGTAATCAGACATGACAATGTCTCTGTGTTCACTTTATTAGGTCACTCTTAAAAATAACGGTTCTTTACTGATGGGTAATGGCCATCTTTCCATTCCACAAAAGCCTCTTTAGAAGGGAAAAGGGTTCTGTAGATAATTAAAATAGAAGGGTTTTTGAGTTCTTTGGGGAACCAAAAACACTTCTTCTTTTGCATCTCTTTGGAAAAAGAAAACACTTTTGGAACCTTTTTTTTAAGAGTGGGAAAATTGGGGTTATGTAAAAAATACCCAAAATGACTGGCATAGTATGATGGCACTATAATCCAGAAGCCAAAGGCCTCCAAATATGCAACACTGAGATGTTGGTTGATATTTTATCCTTGTCAGAACATGATAAAAACACATTTTCATTATATGGATGGGTTCAGTATCACAGCTTCATGGCTTAACCTGGCCACATCTGACTCTAGTGTGATGAAAGCAATTACTCTGAGAGCTTCAACACACACACACACACCTGCACAGCGAGGTGATGCCTGTCAGTCTGCGCTAACAGTGTAACATTTCATTAAATGAAAACTATATAGGTTATCTGTTGGCTGTTGCCAACTGAGCAATTAAATCCCATAATGCCCTAATGATTGTGATCAAATCCAATGACTGGTAAAAGACGCACACTAATGCTGTAATTAACATGTTATACTGAAAAGCAAGCTGATAGTTTCAGCTGAATTGACAAATCAATAATTCCTTTGATGTTATCTTTTATTTGCTGCCTTCCAGAGCAATCTCTCTCTCTCTCTCTCTCTCTCGCTCTCTTGCTGCTGTCAGGTGAAGTGAGAAGCCCTCTTAGCCAGACCAATTGTTCCTGATAAATGTATACGATACAGACCGTTTGCCAGCCAATAAAATCCACCGGATGACCAACCACAATCACTAAAAAAGCTGTTCTCTGTCTAACAAGATTAGAGCCGACCAAACAGACTGAGCAAGTGAAAAAAAGAAAGTGGTAATGAAAAATGGAAAAGAAAACGGGGAAAGAGGTAAAGAAATAATACATATGTGTATTGTACAGAGGGAAGCCAGCTTAAAGAAGAAGCTGGTTGACACAGTCTTTAACTTCAGTGTACTTACATTTCATTTAAACAATAGATACAATGTACTTATTTAGTGTAGACAGGTTTTACATTATTATTTACTAATATTTTTTCTAACCCTAAGATCTGACATCT
Source organism: Enteromius trimaculatus (assembly GCA_032361065.1). Lineage (NCBI taxonomy): Eukaryota > Metazoa > Chordata > Actinopteri > Cypriniformes > Cyprinidae > Enteromius > Enteromius trimaculatus. The sequence goes on along the minus strand of JAUMHP010000072.1, from coordinate 17,308,912 downwards.
GTAATTGATTTCTGCAGTTCTCTATAATTACAATGTTGACCCTTTACCTAACCGCCTAACAAACATTTGACAGTATAGCCTCGTTAAAGACACCGAATAAAAGTGTGACACAAAAACTCACATGAATATCTGTCCTGTTGAGTTTATGGATTATATAAAGGCATTAAAAAGTTAAAACTTATCAAGTTGTAATCTGTCAAATAATGATACTCTAGCTAAACAAACAATAACAACAACAACGGTTACAAATCTTCACACTTCACGGTAAAAAGTGGTTTTCTGCAGCTGTTACCTTAAAGAGCTATTTCTGCCTGATTTACAGTAACTATAAATATGAAATTTCTTTGGTATATATTCATGAATATAGGTTGATTAAGTGATGTTAAATAATTTTTGACCAAAAGGCATCAAATCGGTTATTTTAGATGTTTTGTATTATTATTATTATTAAACCACTCAGTATTGACTGTTTGATTAATGAATTATTACATTTGCACTAAAACTATTGCCAGCAGTGTTGTGGTGCATCCCAAGGAGTGAACTGCAAGTCTACTACACCTGCACATGATTTATCATCTATTTTGCACATACTTGCTCACAATGAATTTTGATCACATGGAAACGCTAGAACAGGTGTTCTTCATCGTGGTGTGGAGCTTTTCCAGTATATATGTGTCACAATTGAGCACCGCAGTCTGGATGTAAGTGAAGTTCATCTGAAAGTAACATTCTCATTCAGACATAAACTCTCAGCACAGACCCACCATGTGAGCTCTGAGGTGGTTCAGTGGTGATGTAAGCTTCTGCAAAACATATCATGTGTAGAAGTCATATTTAGAGCCCACAGTCCTGGACAGGCATCCGCTATCAGTTTACCAGGACTGCAAATGATGGAAAATGGGCTTCTCACTGCTATCAGACACTGAGAATGACATGAAAGTGGGTCTTCTTGCATTCACAAACTAATATTTTTTGCATACAACTGAACGTCACATAATCGATCTTAAGCTGTGTGACCGCTTCACAGAGGCCGTGGTGTTGTGAAACTGCGCTGAGCTCTGAGTCTCCACTGGCTGCAAGCTGGTCTCTCTCCGAGCGAGGGCTGCAGTCACGTGATGAGGAGGAACAGCTGCATCGGGCCGGAGCGGGGATGTCCTCTGCAGCGCTGCGGGGGTGTGACTGCACGCATCACTCGGGGCGTGGACCGCATGGCTTTGAAAATATTTCTTCAAATTAAAATAATTTTAAAAAGTATTGGATTTGGATATTGGATAGTATTTTTTTTATTTATTTAGCTTTAATACAATGTTGCATAACATTTTTTTTATGTTATAATACTTAATTTCAGCATTTAAACACATAACACTATATAATATTATCTGTTTATACTATGCACTTCTTTTGAGCACAACCTGATCTCATGAAAGTGTGTATAAAAATAGTATGACAAATAAAAAAACGAAAGCTTGTGGTATTAATACGCAGAAATTGTGCTACAGTATGTGTGTGATGGGTATAGGGTTGTGGAGTAGATGCATATTATATGCATGTGAAACTATACGTATCATATGCAGTCCAACAAATTTCGGATCTTATGCACGTAAAGGTTGTTGTAGGTTACACGCCAACGTCCATTTTCCATATCAGTACAACAGGTTTTCGTTTTTTATTTGATGTACTATTTATACATGAACAAGCCATGAACAACAGCATTTTTAACTAACGTTCACTGGTAGCATTTTATGTTACAGTCCTGTATAATTTATGAACTAACAAATGCTATAAAATGCATACTGGTAGATGGTATTTTATTTTATCCCATGCAATAATTACCATGAAGAAATGAGACCTTACGGTACAATGTTGCTTTTTTATTTATTGGGAACAGTTGCATTTTTATTAATTGAATTTAACGTTAACAATCTGAATACATAACAATAACAAATGATAAATGTGTTGCCCATTGTTGGTTAATATTAACGCTTAATCCAAAATGAACAAAAGAAACCTCATGGATTATTTTCTTCCTAGTACCATTTAAAACACTCACTGTCTCCCTTCATTTCCCTTTATAAGCCCGGCATATTTGAAGACGTGATGCAGGGCTGAATTGTTCCCTCAGAGGAAGGCTAATAGGTGTCCAGTTTGGCACAGCAGTTTATGGCACTGAACGCACTCCCCTCCTCTGGTATAGGATTGTGTTTTATGGTGTGATTCATTTCCCATCAGGCCTCCCTCGTCCTCTGGTTGAGGCTAGAATTTATGCAGGCCGCATCCCAGCGGCGGCGCTATCAATCACTTCCAGCCCAGCACAGCACAGCACAGACACATTCAACTAGAGCCGAGCTCTACGCTAACCCTCTGAACGCCTGACGCCACAAACACTTCTTTTACATGCATTCTTTTAAGCAAATGATTATTTCCGGCATGGATTTCCCCTGGGGACTCTGAGCACATCTGTGCCACAACCACCATGAATATTTTAGACAAAATGATCACTGGCTTTTGTCATTTTAGTTGCTTACCTTTGAAAAATGATTACTATCTTGACACAAATGTTGAAACTATATATATATATATATATATACCTTATTTTGAAATGGAATACATGAATATAATAATAATAATATAATAAAAGATTCAGAGTATGTTTATACAACGGCAATATAACACGGCCACAGGATTCATGTTTCCTTCCAGCAGCTCTTCTGTGAAGCAGGGGAACTTTGACCCGTCTACATTTGTCCATATACAGTAACTAGCGTAGGCTCTTTTACATCATTAATTAAACCAACGATGAATTGGTTTTATGACATCGGTAGATCCAAGCATAACTGTGAAGACACAAATGAAACATTTATTATTGTAAACAGACAAAAGAAATAAAGAAGAGAATTAAAAACACAATATAACTATTAAAAATCTATGTTTTATATACAGTATCCAAATTATTTATTTGATATAGAAATATGCAATAATAATCAATAAAAATGATCCTGTCAAATATGTGATACTGACAGCTGACTGTACTCAATGCCTTGAATTTTCTTTTAAATCTTTATTTTGATGAGTCAAGCACACTGCTAGTTAATAAAAGTAATATTGCGATGCATTACAATGTAAACTTACATATAATTAAATATACAGTAGAACACATTAAACACAGTATAAAAGTTCTTATTTTTAATAAATGTAAAGCAACAAATCTCACAAAATAATGTAATATCCTTGAATGAACTTAATACTGGGACTTTTAAATATTCAGATTCAGTAATAGTACTTTTAGTAGTAGCGTAAAAAGCAGTGGCAATTTTTACTGTATTTTAATAATTACTACTATTATAATAAAAGTACTCAATTATTTTTGTTTGCATCAGCACATTTTACGTGCAAAATTGCCATCCATCTTTAAATAATCAAATTTTTCTCCTTTTTACCAGAAAGAATTTCACAATAATGGGAATTTGAAAGGAAAACATGCTTAATTCTCATGAAATATATAAATCTGATGCAATAGTGTGATGTTTGTGGACTTTCTCAACAAATATTCATATGTGACGCTTTATTTGTTGATTAATTAGATATGACATTTTGTTCTCAGCAGTTTTTTTTTGAGATTGCCTTCATAAAACACACTTCTGAACAAGTGCATTAACATTCTGCCCATCTCAAAGTTCTCTTGCTGCACTTTTCTCTCTTTCCTGTCATAACCATAAAAAATTAGGCTTTTACAGTCCTGATCACATCCCCATAATGCAGCATGTCAGTGTCTGTATTTCCTCGACTCATCCCTTCTATGAAGCTGCTGAGTCATGTGCTCGTCTCATAAACTCCACAGCTCAGGCTGACAGTCCCAAAAACACAGATTACTGAAGCTACATCTGAGCTGCAGTATCGCACCAGCTCCCAGTCAGCACTGCTGCTATTTAGGGCACAAAATTGTGCTGTTCTGCCTTTATATGTTCATGCACATATCTCTAGTGAACAGAGAACTTCATTTCCTCAAAGACTTTTCTGAGCCAAATCCGACTGAATGTACCGGCATTAAAACTTGAAAGCATGTTTCAAAATTATAAAATTGCGTTTCAGCCCCATGAGAACCAAATGATGAACATGACACACAAAGCTATTGTACTACATTGCATGTCCATAGAAATCTTGCTATACAAGTAGTTCACTTGGTTATTTTAGTTTGACTGTCACAATAAAGACAAATAGGCAAGCTAGAACAACATTATCGTGTGTTGTGAACAAAGAAAGTCATTTAAAGGAAAGCACAAATTGACTGATTTTTTTGTGATTGTTAAGTAAATGGTTCCTTGGCTTTGAAGCCAGTAAATTTGTTAGCTTCTCTATTTAGCAGCACTTTTATTCACGGCAGTACAAATACAGTGCCGTAATATGATGTTCTTTGATTTCACTAGATGATGGAGATGTTATGGATATTATAATAAACACATTGTACTGTTCTACCTCAGTGTAACACAAGTTGTCCACTGTGAAGCTGCCACATAATAGTGATGCTCCACCCAGCATACTGCACCAATAAGAAATTATTTATTTTATCAGTCATCAAATAAATCAGTTGGTATCAAAACACAGCTGTGTTTAGGCCCAGTGTTTGCTGTAGCTAAACGAGCTGCACACAGAGGCTCGGACAGACGTCATTCGGAGGATACGCAGCAATGCAGAGAAGTGAATTTCTGCCATCCACATGTGTTTGGTCTGCAGCACGGGCTCCTGTGGAGATCATCTGAGCCTCAGCGGGAGTCTGGCAGCGATCTCCACTGCAGAAGAGAAACCAGATGAATCACCAGATCATACACAGGACAGGAGAAGAGATAAAAAGAGAGGAACATGAAAGAAGGTGAAGATCTGAGATTGAAAGAGCCAGTGCTATTATTAAGCATGGACGATTCCTCAGATAAAGAGACAGGTGATAAAACAGGTAAAGAACCCCAGACATCTACATTGAAGGAAGGACCCAAGCCATAGAGAATACAATATTGTGATGAAAAGTGAGAGTCATGGGCACCAAAAAAGGTTGGCTATCAAAATTCTTTCCTAATATCAATGACAAAATGTGAATTTTCATTTTCACCTGAAATAGACATTAACCATTTAGCAGCCACATGGAAATACCCTAGCAACCAGCCACTCTAACATTATGGTCTCAACCACATTTTCATGTAAAATGATAAACATTTTACATGAAATATTTCTAGTTGAAATTAGTGTTGTCAAATGATTAACTGCGATTAGCTGCATCCAAAATACAAGTTTTTGTTTATGAAATATATGTATGTGTTCTGTATATTTGTTATGTATATATAAGTACGAACATTTCATATATTTCATTCTATATTTAAGAAAAACATGTTATGTTTATATATTTAAATATATTTATAAATAATATAAATAAAATAATATAAAATATAATATTATTAATGCTATCAAATGATTCATAAAAGTTGAGTACATAATATACAGTATGTATTTGTTCTGTGTATATTTATTATGTACATTAAATTATATATTTCAGAAAAGTTATTCTTTATATATTAAATTTATATACTAAATATGTTTATATATATTAAATTAATATATTAAATATATTTATTTATAATATAAAATATATGAATATAAATATAGACGTAAATACTTTAGAAATATTTACTGTATGAGTGTGTGTGTGTGTACATGCACAGAATGCACACACATACTGTATTATACAAACTATACACTTTTATTTTGTATTAATTGTGATTAATCATTTGACTGCATTAAATTATATAAACGCATTTAAAAATTTTCAAAATATATACTGCACGAGTGTTTACATAATAAAGAACAGTACACATACATATATTATGTAAACAAAACCTTTTATTTTTTTATGTGATTTATCGCAATTAATTTTATTGACAGTGCTAGTTATAATCTATAATATCTTTGCAAGTTAAATGTGCAGCTCTTTACTCTGACAACAGTATAATGAAAACCACTGTCTCTCTTTCTTTGTCCTGCTTTCTCTTTGTTGTATTCTTGGGTTTCCTAGAACCAGGAGCTGCCCTGTGCTTTCCTGGGATCCATATTTTAATGGTTTGACAAATCAGGCTCCATTTTTTCTATCCCAATTATTACCGAAGCTTTAGTAAGCAGAGTGAACGATGGAGCTTTGTTTAAACTGCACACACACACACATACATTTCTCTGGTATACCTGCAGACTGGCCGCACAAATCAATAGAGTTTATGAGGCCTGGCTCTTCCATTCATCATGAGGGTGATTGGGATTGCAAACAAAAACACGTGGAGAGTAATACATGTGCTGTTTGGCACTCATACTAATCTGAATGCTGAGCCTAATCTACTCCTTTAGGGTGCTTATTAATATCCTGAAGTACTGATAAGCACGTACAGTCTTCAGCAAACAGGGAATGTTCTCTCAAAGTCATGGACAAAGATTCTCCAGCAATGTTAATAGAACAAAAGTTCAGTGCCGTCTGGTCTTAACAACATTCTCAAGATAAATGTAAGAGTGCTGTTCCTTTCACACTACATGGGTCTCATAGCTGTGGTTTGCACATTACACAGTAAATCAAAATGGTTGTCCACAAGATGCAGTTATAAAACCAAAAAGAAAACAGAAAATACTTTATTTAGGAATGATTTCTAAAGATTCAAAATGTAATTTTTTTCTCCTCTTCAAGAACGCAAAGTTCTGTTGTTTGAGTATTATTAATCAGTTATCTTTTGGTCACGGGTAAAAAAGTCCATGTGCCATCAGTGGATCAACTTCAGTTTTGCTATGCTATTGTAATATTTTTGAGAACTCTACGATGTCCTCCATCCTCCTGCACGCACAGCTGTGAAAATACCCTTTTTCGCACAAAGAAAACAAAAATAATTTACTCAACCATTATTCTCCCTTGAGCTACGTCTTCTGCCACTTTTGGAGATTACTTAAAGGAACACTCCACTGTTTTTGGAAATAGGCTCATTTTCCAACATCCCTAGAGTAATACAGATGTGTTTTACCGTTTTCGAATCCATTCAGCC
>JAUMHP010000072.1:17237773-17251827 GCA_032361065.1 Enteromius trimaculatus | reverse complement strand
ATTCCTCCACATGTCTAAGGCACGTATAGCACGGCGTGACACTTTGATCATGCAAAGAGGATTCCCCTCAGGGATACACCTTTGTTTCTGAGCCGCCACTGTAGGGGCCTCATGTACAGCCGGCCAATAGGTATCACGTTGGACGCAACTGCTATAAGGCCCACAGTAAGTGACCTGCCTTCTTTTACTCTAGCAACTGCAGTGTGGATTGAAGCTTCACGAGCAGGTGTCATACGAGCCCCCATCGTGGTCGAATTCCACACCACGCCTTGATAAGTTGTTCTCTGTACTGGAGAAAGGACACTTTTCTTGGCGTTCAGTCTCAATCCCAATCGTTTCATAAGAGCAAGGACGACATGTCGATGTCTGCTTGCTTCTTATGGCGACTGTGCTAATATTAGCCAGTCGTCGATGTAATACAAAATTCGGATGCCCTGGAGTCGCCGTGGAGCCAGAGCTCCATCCACACTTTTTGTAAACGGATGGGGTGAGAGTGCAAGGCCGAAGGGAGGAACCCGATATGAGTACGCTTTGCCCCGGAAAGCAACCCTCAGGCACTTCCGGTTGTTTTGACACAGCCCACCCTCTGGTGGAGCTGTGCCTCATGAGAGCTTGGTGGCGAACGTCTCAGTGCCGCTACGTTTTCCGGGCGAACGAAACTGAGATCGATGTTCGCGGGAGATGCTCACGCCTCGTAATACTGGCGAGGTTAGTGAAACGATCTCCTGAGGGCACTGAGGAGAGATGGGCTCCGTGTAATGCAGAGTGTACCACTCTTCCCCAGAGGGGCCTGCCCTCTGAAGTCCTGAGCCACAAGCATCAGAACTTTCTCTCCTTACCCTGCGATGCCTTCTTTTTCTCTTGGTAGAACGACCCTCAGGTCTTTATGAGATTTTGAAGGCCCCGCTACAGAGCGCCGCCAACTCCCTTGATGTTGGAGAGGAGCTCTCGAGGATGGCCAGCAGCCCCTTGAGCTGGAAAAGCGAGGGAGGAACCACTGAAACGCTGCCACTTGCTTACGCCCTGGTGTTTTTCGACGACCGTGTTTATGGCGTCACCGAACAGACCCCCAGGCGCAAGTTGGGGCGTCCATTAGGCAGACTCTGTCTCTCTCTCTCATGTCTGACAGAGTCAGCAAAAGATGCCTCTCTGCTGCCATCATTGCTGCCTTTGTAGCATGCAATGTGAGGTCAGTGGTTCTCCTTAGTTCTTTTATCCAGCTCTTTCAGTAGGTCAGCTTGGTACGCCTGTAACACCCCCATGGTGTGCAGACATGCACCAGTCTGACCTGCTGCTGAGTACCCCCTGCCCACCAGCATTTTAGATGTAATTCTTAATAAGGCTTGGAGGGCTGGGACGGGGCCTTAAAGACAGCGTAGAGAGAGATAGCTCGCAAACGAGCATCTACTCAACTCATAGCAACGTCTTATAACCGTTTTTTTTTTTTCATTCATCCCTATTTATTTATTCAGAGGGATGAAAACTAGCCGTGAATGGCCACAATTTGACACCTCGGTATGGAAATCGTGATAAAAACGGCAGACTCCTTCTTGAAGGCATTTATTTATTTATTTATTTTGGCAGCGTCTGTAGAAACATTTGATTTCTCATTTAATACAGCGCAGTTACTTTTCATCTCTGCTGCCGCTCTATTTTTAGATCAACGGCAGTTTGAGACACCGCCTTCAAGCCTCATACTGGGGTGAGGAGGAGACCGTAGTCTCCTCAGCGCCCTCCGTCTCTTCAGCCTCGGATGTGCTGCCGTGACGAGGGGAAGTAGCAGAACACGCTTCCTTTCCCGTCTGGCTAGCGCCCGATCCTGATGCAGAGGAGAGAAATAGAAACTCATCCGTCTCAGTCTCCTTGCGATCAAGATCGGTTTGCGATCCCCACGAACGCCGCCGCTGCCCTGCCTCCGCACGAGCGGGACAGCGCCGCAGGGATTGCTTATGAACCTCCGGGAGCGAAGCAACATTCAACTGCTTCGATTCAACTGCAAAGTTTGTTCTATAGACAGAGACACAGGCTTTTTTTTTTACACACACACACACATAGAGCACTTCACTGAATGACAGAAAGCTGTTTGCCGGCCGGCATTCCATGTGCTTTTATGCTTCCTGGCCGATGACGTCACCCGCCGATGACGTCCCAATTCACGATTGGCTGATTTAACACACTATTCAGAGCCGTCACGCTGAGGGCGTTCCCATAGCGTCTCGTCGACGCAGCTCGAGTTCCTGAAAAGGAACATTTATGTTCAGTTCCTTGGATTTTTCTTGCCGAAATATAGCACATTTCTGATTGAGCCTCTCTGCAATGTTGCAGGATGTCAAAATTCATCTAGAAAGTGGAACTGTTATTGTCAAACCAATGCAGATTAAGAAGTATCCTGTTGATGCTGAATGGTTTACTACTTGCAAATGTACACATAATAGGTCAGTCTCCTTAATTATTTAAGCAATTAAGATTTGTTCTGTTTAGTCCTTAGTCCCAGAGTATATAATATCAGGTTGTTATAGTCTGTTGTGGTTTGTGTTGTTTACATTATCTTGTTTTTATTAAGGATTTTTACCATTTTTAGGAACATACTGATGGGCATACAGAATGTCTAAAGATCCTCAAAAGCATATGACAATCCCCAGTAAAATGCAACTGATCATGTCTTCCTACAGTGGCATGCAAAAATGTATCTTTTACTTTTAAAGTTTGTATATTTTGAATGCTTCTGAATAAAGCAGAATAAAGAATAATGCAGTTTTATTTAAAAGTGAGCTGTCCCCTAGAGGCTGTCATGGAGCCAAGAGTAGCCATTTCTTTCTTAATTGCAGCTGCCTTACACCATAAGTTGTGATAAGCTCTCTGTGATGTGGATTTAGTCTATATTTTATTTCCATTTCCATGAATTGGTGCATGTGTGAGAGCTGTCACTAGGGCCCTGTCGATTCATCAAGTGCCAGGGAGTTCTCTAGGCGTTTAGTGATATGGAGTCTGCTACAGCAGAGATGCGTTACTATGCTTTGTGCAAAGACTTTTATCAAAATAACATCAGATCCAGAATCAAAATCCAGGTGACAGGATAAAACCATTAAACAACTAACAGAACATATGACAGCAGAAATGGCAAACCAGGGCAAATGGTAAAACACATAATATGATAAACTAGACCATAGTTATATTCAGGTCAAAGTTTGTAATGCCTCATGGCAAATCAGACCACTTTTCTGTCTTTCTAAATATAAAAATTTACAGGCACAGTAAAAAATCCACCGAAGAATTAGGTCAAATGCCAGAAAGACCAATGGAAATTCAATAACTTACTTTTGTATATGCAAAACAGCACATATAAAGAGACTCATATAAAACAACAATAACAACACTAAATTGACATTGTTAGAAACCCATGCACCCTCTTTTTTCCAGGTATGGCCGGGGTTTCTAAATTGCCTCTCTGTAGTTCTTGCATAAATGCATTGCTTTGACCGTTCTCTGTACTTCACAGCTTCTCTAATAGTGTACAACTGGTTACGATTATTGGCTGATTATGTACAGTACAATACCTGTGCAATGCTACTAGTCAGACCACTTTTCAGCCATTACCTTCAGCGAGTATGAAAACAATAAGAGCCAAAATCCTGGATGTTTTAGACCATTTAGAATCCTAGGATATCAAAAGGTACAAGAAACTAACGATGAATGTGTACGTGGTAGAAGTGAAAAAAAGAGAGACAATAGTAAACAGAATGTGCAATATGTCATACAGTAAGTGCTATGAACAGAGATGACACACTGAAACAGCGCTGCAGGTATGAAGGGAATGATGTTCAGGGCATGTGAGTGGGATGAGCTCTCAGACAGATGACAGCAGCGTCCTTGTTCATGATTGATGTGGCCTGGGGGAAGAAACTGAGCAGGTGGTGATTGGCTCTGGTTTTTAATGCTCTCAATTTAGTTCCTGTTCGGAGGGAGAAGTGGCAAGGATTAAGACTTTTCTTTGGATCTGTGTAGAGTAGATCTTTGAGGGTAAGTTTGAGAGTAATCTGCATATCAAAACATATTACCGTTTCAGTTATGGGGGTAAATATTAATGGTGTGTTGATCATTCAGCACATCCATTGTTCCCATTGTACAGCAGTGAATTTGGTCTTCAGTTGGCCCAATGAACGTTCATTTTGGTTTTCATTGTGTGAATTTCACCTTGTCTGCAATTTGTTTCTCATATAGCTGTGAATGTAGGAGGGTGTGAGGTGTTGATTGTAGAAGGTGAGATGCTGTAAAAGTGTGTGTGTGTGTGTGTGTGTGTTATTTAAATTATAGATAGTTTATGAGAACTTTCCATACAGAAGAATAATAATTGAATGAACCTGGTATTTCAGGTCGTCCCTGTTTTTGTGCCTGGAGATTGCGGCAGCTTACAAAGTACTTTTTATTTTTTCCTTATTCCTTATGATACTGATATTTATATTTCCCCAAATCATCGCTATATAACTTTGATTGCAGGCTTCATTGGACTCAACAATAGAACTTGTGACCATAGTCACATAGTATACCCCTAAAGGAAGCAAAGAGTATAATTACACTTTAATCAATTGAAGGGTCAAAACTAATATATTTTCAGGGAAATTTCCATTAAATCATGATATTTCTGATTGTTCTCAGAATGTTAAAAACATTTTATTATTATTATTTTTTTTTATGATATTCTTGTTTGCACAAATGTTCCATTATGGGAACATTACTTCTGAATTTTCACTGAACTAATTTTCTACATGACTGTTACATGAATGTCTTTTTACAACATTTCAGAAAAAAGTTTCATGAACAATATATAATGTTTTTGTACTAACATTTTGACAACATTAAAGGTTAACTTTTTATACAATAATAACAATTAATGTAACTAGAGGAATCTTAAGGGCAAGAGTTGAGCATCGAAAGCTTAAGTAGCCACTTTGAAACCATTTAAGCTATGATCAACTTAGACTTAATTTTTTTTTTTTTTTTTTGGAAAATGCAACCCTGAGTTACAAAAATATGATAAGTTTACATTTACTTTCTTGATACATTCTTAAAAAATTAACTTATTTCTCAATTTTATTATCCTTTTGTTTACAGTGGTTCAAAATGGACACATTTGCAAACGCTTTAGTGTGGACTGTGAAAACAGAGGTATGCTTAGTATTTTGATGCATATTGTAATAACAGTTGCATTATATACTATACATGAAATGTTGATTTTGAGACTGAACTGGATGAACCTGTGAGTGGTGGGATATTTACCTAATAAAATGATTTTGCCAGGTCGGCACCAATAGATTTTGTGGGCATTTAGTGCCGGTGCGCTTCGGGTGTCGCAAGTTCGAGTCTCGCATACCTTTCCTGATCCCATCCCCACTATCTCTACCGCTTTACTTCCTGTCAGTTCTGATCTATCTAATAAAAAATAATCTTTAAAATCTTTAAAATGATTTTGCTAGAAGAGAACTTCATTATGTCTGCTCTCTTTTATTACCTTAGTGAGCGTTTATATTTTATGCCTGCACACTCAGGTGAATTAAATGTTTTCAGATATGCCAGTGCAGATGAACAATTTTTGGAAAATGTGAAAACTCTAATAACAGGATTAATGCGTATGTAGTCAAATGATCCTGGAGGGGATTTTCTTAAAGAGTGAAAGGATTTCTGTCTCTGTGTGATTCCTGAAGTGTCAAATCCCTGGATATCCCTAATAGCCAAGAGAGCTTAATACACTACAACTGAAGAAAAAACACTTTATCAGTTTGACAACACGTGATGTTGCAATACTTGCAACACAACCAAATACAGACAAACAACAACAATTTGCGGCAAATTCTCACAACACAAACAACTCTCGGCCACTGTGTTTTCAGGATCAATCACTTCCTTTGAAGAGTAGACAAAAGTGAGTATTACTATGGGGTTTGAACTTCTTTTGTACTCTTTGACTCTTCTGATTAATTATGTTAACAGGTGTTACAGACTCCCCTCGCTCTCATGAATGCGTCACTCGCGTTGCCCAGGGCTTCACTGACGTCTACAGGACTCACAATGTCACCACATATTGTGATGCTTATTCTCAGAGCACTCACGGAGCAGTGTCTCATAAAAAGTCAGTAATCAAACATCATGTCTATAAAAGTAAAGAAATTACATTTTTTACAGGAAAGTAAGTATGTTGATGCACAACAATGCAACACTATTTAACCTACAGTATAGAGACTCCTAGAGACTCTTCAGCTGGGAAGGTTTCTCTGCAAATAATATAATAGGTTACAGATCACAAGTTCCAATGTAATAAGTAGTGTAACTATTTAAATTGTTTTATTAAATGAATGTAACTGATTAAATCTCATTACCTGTTTTTACTGCTGACTTGAATGATACTGTACGTCTCCTATCGCTTGACATTATTTTTAATCGATCAGATTCCATTTTCACCTTGCAGATGATAAAAAGACTTACAGGACGTCTTGAGTCACATTTAAAGACTTGAGTCAATTTTGACTGGTCATGGCGAGCTGGAGACAATCGGCAGAGGAGAAATGTTGAGGCAAGCGGATGCGAGGCAGACACATCGTGCTGTGTTGGTGAATAAATGATGAACTGGGGGCGGTGCTATTGGCCCGGCCTGCTGAGCTTGTCAACTCCACATGCCACTGTACGTGACTTGTTTCAAATAACTAGACTTTCTGTCCTCTCCACGAGGCTGTTCTTCTGACGCCTTTTTCTTTGAAAACCTATTTTATTTTCTAATTAATTATCGTGCTTGAGGGGGTTTTCTCTCTTGTTAATTAATTTATGCTCATCGTGCGTACAAAAAATAAAATCTACTTGAGGCAACGAAATGGGCTACAGGCATTGGTGAGAACTGCGTTTGTCTCCCTTAATTGAATTTGAAATCAGCTGACCCAGAACAGGAATTTAAATGTGCTTGCAACCCAAAAACAAATATCTGTAAACAGTGTGTGCACAGTTGCACATTTGAGTTTCGAAGTGAATAGAACTTTTGCCGATGCAGGATAGTGTTAATGCAGAGGCAGTGGCCTTTCCTCCTTCAGAAGATACCGTCAGCACTGCGATCTGTGCTGTCTGCTGACATTTTCACAGGATGCTCTCATGCCCTGCATTCAGGCCTCATCAGCATCTGCATCTGACACCCAGACCTGCACTGCTTCCCTTTCCCCCTGCAGCTCCACCATATACTCTACCTCCCTCCGCACAAACAGAGACAGCCGTGCACTGTTATTTCACCTGAATTCGCCCACACAGATTAACTGAAAACACAGCCTTCTGATGTGCAAACACAAACACAACAAATATGGCATAAGCAATAATGACTCATATCTATATGTCTCAGAAATTTGGCAAATTTACATATATTACAAACGAGGAGGAGACTGAGATCAGTGTAAATTCAAATGTCATTTGTCATACACCAGCAGAGCATGCAAAACATATCAGTGGTTCTCTTTAAATAAATGTTTTGACAATAACATACTTTCGAGTGGATCGCTGGACGAATTGCCCACAGCTGTTAGCAATCAGCTAATCAATCCCCTTGTTACGATCGCCCAATCAAACCAGTTCCAAAGCACTATAAAAGCAAAAAAACTTCCCATCCATTCCCATCTCGCTTTTGCAAACCCCTCCTCCTCCCCTTCTGCCTCCCTCTAACCCAACTTCCACTCCGGGGGGCAGCCGGCGTTCGAGCCGGACGCCGAGCCCTTACCCTCGCTAGGGTTCTAACCGCTAGGGTTCGAGCCCGCCGTTCTCCCGGCCGGCTCCCCGGACAGCACGCCAAACCCGCTTATAAACGTATGAGGAAGCGTGAACACTTGAATTAGTTTAGATATTTTGTGTGAACTATTGGCTCCAATACAGCACAGATCCTCCGGTTCTATGGCAGTGTACAGTCTCTCTGCAGGTGTCAGCTGGAATTCTTGTAAAAGGGCAGCACCCAAGCTGGCCACTAATGCATCTATCATCAGAACAAACACAAGGCTGAAGTCTAACGCTTACATTACTGCCTCAGAGAAGTGTTTTTCTGTTGAAGCCTCAAAACGTTTCTTCCTGAAACAGGACTTTGAGTGGACAGTGTTTTGAAGGAGTAACACCACTGCAAGGAAAGCAGTTTTGGATTGGATTATGACATTGGGTCTTGCTTTATATGGCAGCTGCAGCATAATTTCAAATTGTCTGGATTGGGTACTTGGCTCCTGGTGCACTTAAGTTTGTTCTGTAGGAGGAAGGTGAAACTGGTAATAACATGTAGTGTGAAAAATTAAAAATACCATATCTAGGCATTCATAAACTTATCCACCCTGGCCATGTGATGTCTGTTTATAGTCCTGTCTGTATAGTAATTACAATAACTTTCGGTTCTGACCCTGCTCCAACACCACCTGCAGTTTTCAAGTAATCTTGAAGTATGCGACTAGCTGGATCAGGTGTGTTTAATTAGCGTTGAAGCTAAACTCTGCAGGACCGTTGGGCACTTACCTGAAACTTTGGCTGGTAAGGGGTCACCCCTGGGCTAGACCATACTTGTGTTCTGTAATTCCTAGACAGCATGCCGTTTTCCTCAACAGCCTTTAGTGATTCTACAGGACAACCTTTGATACTATGATGCACAGTTGATACTAAAAACAACAACAAAGTTTGCCACATGCCTCTAATTGGGGGGGTGCAAGTCTGGTTCAAAATTGGCCTTAAAATCTTCTTGTATGGGGCCAGCCTTACGCCGGTTTCACACTGCACGCGTCAGCGGGCGTGAGCAGTGCGTATTTTTTTTCGGTGCCCATGTTAACGGATAAGTGCTTTCACACAGCACGCAGGAGCGGCGCTTCAGCGCGTAGCAGGAGCAGAGCGGAAGCGTCAGTGGCGCGATAGTTTCGGCGCTGAGTCTATTTTTGCTGCGCCGCTGACACTGAATTAAAGTGACAGTGCGCTGTTCTTGATCTAAACTGACCCGATTACCTTGAGAAGTAACAGATTTCACCCTAAAATTGTGTAATTAATGTTCCCGCTCACCATATGATAAAATAAAATGCACAAAAACACAATTTAACACAACTTTTCCCAAACTTCAAAGGTCTGGTAAATGAATAAAACTAGAAGTTTAATATTGAGAACTTTGCTCAAGTTTATTGTGTAAACTATAAGGGAGTTGCACAACAAAGTATGTTGGCAATAACACAACGTTCGGAGAAGATGCTGGAAAATACGACAGAAATAACCTGCTTGTCTATAGTCTACTGCAGTACTGCTTACGCGCCGCTCACACACTGCTTACGCCCCATTCAGTGTGAAACTGGCGTTAGTGGTTGGTGCTGCTGCCCAGTACTACGTTAAGTTGCCCCCACTGCATCTCACTGCATTCCCCTACCTTCAGCCTGGATGACAGGCCCAGTGACTTCTTGTGACAGTCCACTGGTATCTTAAATCTACATTGTTTATCAATCCTGGAGAACTGCATACCCTAGACCAGCGATGGGCAACCATAGTCCTCTTGAATACTTTCCTGCAGAGATTAGCTCCAAACCAGATCAAACTCACATGTCTGTAGCTTTCTAGAACCTCTATTGCATAGCGTGCAATTACTTTATCTTAATTTTCTAAAAAGCTGTGATATAAAAATCTATGTTTTTACAGTTAGTTGTGAAAAGGGGGCTTTTACTTTTAAGGATATACAATTTATGAGGTCACATGACCAGTATATGCTGTTTGCCAGTTCTTTTTGCTCATGAACATTGACATGCAAAGATCACGGTCTAAGGCCCCCGAAGATTGCCTTTTATTCCGAATTTTGGACAAATTTCTTCAAATAAAAAATTTAAATCACTTTCTGGGGTAAGTAAAATTTATTTTTTTAACATTAAATTCAGTTTTGATTTAATATATTTTTTGTAATATGCTAAAATACATTTGTTGCCTTATGGCAACTATATGCAAATATGGAAACGCCCTGGTGCATACAACCTAATGGAGTCCCTTTGACTTACATAGCATGAAACTACTCTGAAACTATGTTTACAACTTTTGCTTATATTTTAAAGGTAAAAACATTATAATTTTTTATATTTTGTGATTTAAGCTATTTTGTAGGTTATCTGTAACATATTATGAAATGAAATGAAACAGCAAAAAATGACTGAATGAAATGAAACGAATGAATAGTGCATTTCAGTGACAAGTTCCAGGTTCCTGGTTATTATTACCAGATATTATAGATAACTGTTGAAATTATATAATGTTTTACTGTATAAATGTTTGTTTAAACATATGAGATGGATTTGTGGAAATAAAATGAGTTTTTTTTTTTTTTTTTAAAGTGATTTTATGGTACTTTCCACAATTGCATGTTGTTGCCATATGGCAACAAATTACCCATATGGCAACAATTTACCAATTGACCCCCCTTTAAACTTTTTTTTAGATTTTTTTTATATATCTGCTATTTAGCTCATTTAAAGTAATAAAAACATGCAAAACATTTTTTACCATGCCTAAGTAATATTTCATGCAATAGAGGGCTAGTAATCCTGAAGTCTTTGGTAAGACTAGTGTGTTTGGGCTGAATTCTAAGGGAAAGTGAGGGGCCTGATTTGCCCACCTCTGGTCAAGACCCTAACACACACAAATAAGCCAATTTTTCCAGATAAAAAAACATCTACTATCAAACCAATAGAATGGAAATGTCCTTTTTTAGGCTTGAAATGAGGTGGGCATGCTGTACATTGTGCTTCTCTGTTTAAGTCAACAACTTGCAATAAGTCCTCATCGGTTTGACTGCTTTCTCCATGAGTCACAGACAGTGTAAGGAGTAATTGGTGGTGTGGGTGCCAGGGAGGGTTTATTATTGTGATTAGGGTTTCAGTTGAGTATTGATGTAATAGCATGCAATGGAGGATGCAGTCAACAAGGCTCCTGATTCCATTTGGAAGCAATGGGAGGTCTTTGAAGCATTCTGCAGCTGGAAAATGACCTGAGAGCAGTATTTAGTAGTGGCTCAAAGGATCACAAATCTCATGGTTCAGATCATATTACATTTTTTGAGCCATGGATGTGGTTGTTTTTCAGATCAGCACTTCTTCGAAACCACAGCGAAAACTACTAGCCTAACTAAGAATGTACAAACATGATAAAACAAGCGAACACTCAGTAAAAATAAGAACAAATATACAAATTACAAGCAAAGATGAATGCAACAGAACAATGTTACCAATAAAATAAGGTTGGTATATTCAGATATAGAAATGTAATACTTAAGTGCAAAATAATACTGCATAGTGTTCATCGTCAAAACATTCTGTTGACTTTAAGTAAATATAGATTTACTTGTATATAGATTTGATAAGCATTAATGACAGCAGCAGGTACTGTATTTATATGACATACAGGTTATGGTATTAATGATCCCTTGACCTAGATATGTAAATGTGCTGCACGTTTTCCACTCAATAGCAAAATAAAACGACAGAGGCAAGAAAATAGCCTTTAAGAAAGCATCTGATCACAACGGTACTGATATACACCATCTGCCATTCACTGGCATCATGTTGACAGATGAGGTCAAACTTACGTAAGAGTTTGATATAAAGTATATTTAAGATATGTAGGTCTCGCTTTGAATTAACCCATTTTCTTTGCAAGATACATTGACATTATAGTACAGAATAGCTCTTTCAGCATTATTAAGAACACTGTATGCAATCATTTAGTGTAAGAGGCTCTTGGGAGCACACATAAATGCCACATCTTTTTAATTTTCCAGGAAAATATAATAATCAGTATGCAGGTTTACATAGACAACCTAGAAAGTCTTGCATTTCATTACAAGCTGTTCACACTTTGACAATAAAAAAGCAACTTATATCAAAGTGCATGTAAATAGATATTTATCACTAGTACATGTTGTAATGCTGAGGTTTCAGGTTTATTTTAATCCATTACACTAATCAACATTGTTAAGCTTAGGAGCGAAAGTAAATTTTTTGCATCTCATTCAAAGGGTGGTTGTTTTTTCAGACCACAGATGAGCGCCCCCTGCTAACCACATCAAAACCTCTCCCAGCAGCGTCGGTTTTCATCAGGAGGTCTTCCATCCAGGACTAATGCTGCTTAGCTTCAGCTGAAAACTGCATGGTGAAAGCTGCTTTCAGTGTTTCAATATCATATTTACAAGACTGACCATTTTACTAAGAGACAAACGAAGATAACATTAGGAGACTTGTTCTGTTATTTTTGACCTTTGTTTGGCATGCATTGCACAGGATATGTATTGATCAGCATAGGAAGCGAGAGAAGAAAAATCAATAGCTTTTACATGAATGCACAACAAGCAGTATCTCTTCTGCTTTACAGTCTGAAGAACCATCTCATGAGCACTTGGTATCATTCGTAGACAGGTGAGGTCAAGCCCTGTGATCATAACCCAAACATGTAGAGAAAAGAGGTGTTACTCTCCATCTATTCTGCTGTGAATTAAACAGCAGGTTTAAATGGAGGCTATGTTTCTTGACAGAAATGTGTGCTTTTCCCAGATCAAACGGGAGGTTGTGCTGTTGTCTAATTCCAACACAGACAGCCGTATTGATAAAAATAAAATATCTTCATCAGATTTCTAGGCTGTTCATTATGTGTATGTGTGTAGCAGTCTGTGAGCAGTAAGCCATGGATTTAAACAAGACAGAGCCAAGGTTGACGGGGGCAAGTTAGTTAGGAAGAATGATAAATGAGAGGTTAATGACTCAAGGACGTCAAGGGAGGGTGTCTGGTTTTTGTCCCTGAGGTTGTGTGGACAGTTCAGCTGAAAAATGCCATTTTATCTTACGGCACATAAACTATAGCACAGCCATTTCATAACATTTTATTGAGTAACATGAAACATGAGTAACATAAAAAAAATGTATATGATAATAAAATATCTAAAAGATCCATCTCTGAGAGAGATTCTCAGCCTGTATTTCAGGACAATATTACTGGATATTTTCTCTTTTGATGATATATACTCTGTACTCTAAAAATTAATGTTCTATGTATAGGTCATTTTCAGAGCGTGGCTTACAGAATTGTTACTGGCTTACAGATCAGCTTGCTTTTAATCTATCATAATATTTCAAAACTAAATTGAAACATTGCCTGAAAATAAAACAATGCATACATTAACTTGTAATTAAATTAGTTGTCACTGTGTCTGTTGGTTGCTAAATATTACAATTTTACTTCACAGAATTTTCTTTTTATAAAATAGAGAATATCAGGCATACTCCACATCAGTAAGAATACAAAGAATATGTAGAGTATGTTTGTTCTGGTTCTATTAACAGTCCTCGAGGGAACATTTTCTGCGAGGATTTTAAGGAACATTTTTTGAATATACCATACATTGTCAAACACATAACTGACATGCAAAGTAAACTAGGTTTGTTTGTGTTTTTATACAGTTGAAACAAAAAAAACTATTAAGGTGTACTGATTCCTTAACACATGGGTGGAAACACATGGCCAACAATGTCCGATGTATTTTCACTAGACTGTGAATTAAAACAAAATAATTTGAGTTTTAAAAAATTCCTTATACTTTAAGTAGTTCTTGTTAGTGGTAAGTAACACTGCATAATATGGAAAAAAATGCTACAGTTGTCAGCACTGTATGTTAAGATTTCTGATTATGGCAACAATTCAAAAGATGAAGCTGAAAAATCCATTTGAAAGCATTCTGCAGTCTCCCTTCTTTTATTCACTGAATTGAAGGTAAGAACAATGAGCAATCCTTCATTTGTTATTCTGATTCTGAACTTCTTATGTGTTATTGTACACTCTAAAAAGCGTCTAGGTTACGAATGTAACCCACGTTTTCTGAAGGAGGGAACGGAGACGTTACATATGGGAACTCGCCAGAGAGACCAATTGCCTTTGAGCTTTATACAAAAGACTAATGAAATTGGCGTGCACTTAATTGCGCTCAGGTGCACCTCATCACTGTGTGAGTATAAGAGGGCATGAGCGGAATGCACATGCAGGTTTTCGCTGAA
>JAUMHP010000072.1:17215644-17237673 GCA_032361065.1 Enteromius trimaculatus | reverse complement strand
CGGAAGAAATAATCCTACTCACAATAGCGATTTAAGTAGAAAAACCGGACGAATCCCTTGAAATATATCATCTGATCATGTCTTGAGGTGTGACAACCGTAGTATAAGCGGAATAATTGACTCCGGACCGTTGAATTATTAGAAAAATAATGCACACCCGAAATGTAACGGTCACGACGCGCCACCTCGGGTGTGCATTATTTTTCTAATAATTCAACGGCCCGTCGTCAATTATTCCTTACTTAACACACTCGCGCTGATGTGACCGAGCCCGACCAGAACCCGAGCATCCATTCTAAATATCTGTCCGCACCCGGCCCGTCGGTATCCATCCTCTAGTCTGAACGAATCGTTTGGAGGCTTCAATGACTGATTTATCAAAATAGTCACTTGCTCTGACCTACTGGCGGTTTTCTTTTATTGTAGGCTACTTTCATCTTTTTTCCATGATTTCATATATAAGTATACACTAGATGTATATTAAAACACCAAACTCAACATTATGCTGTTATAAGTTTGTCTGCAAGTGTAAGCATTCATGCTATATTTTGGCTACAAATAACTCATAAATGCATCTGAATGCTGCTTCTGTTTCTTCTGCAGTGGAATGATCAATTTGGTGGATGTGTGTGATATCATATGATTGGTAACATTATCTTATTAATATAGGTAAAATGACTTTGCAATATTTGTATGCTATATTAAGTCATATAAAATGTAATTTCCTAACAAGAAAATTGTGGCTAGTGAAATTGCTGAGTGGCTAGTGAGCTGGGGAAAACTTTATTTTATTTCATTATTCCAAATATGCCTTCTTGCATCAGAATGAGTGCTACAAACGTTCTGTACTTACGAGAGTACCACACAGTAGCACAGGCACATTATATTAAAGGTTAAACAATATCTTAATATTCCCTTAAAAAAAAAAGAATTACAACTTAGTGACTGAGACTATTCTACATCCTTAAAATGTGGTCAGACCACTGCAAACAGGGATTGTTTTTCCATCTTGAATATGTAAAATGAAATCATGAACATCTAGGCCTGGGATGCACATGACGATTTCATACCTCATCTGTTTTTCTCTGACGATGACGGCAGTCTCTGGCAGAATTCCCCAGCCACGCAGTCAAACATCAGTGCATCAGAGCTGTTCTCAACATCCATAAAACAAACCATATGACTGCTAATGCCACTTAACATAAGGCAATAAACCATGTTACAAATGATAGAAGTATAACAGAGCTCTCAATGCAATTTTAAGGCAGGGCTCTAAGCACACACATTATTATACATCATTTATTGTGAATGATTATGAATCATTTGAATATTAAATGCAAAACATAAAACAAAGAACCATACAGACTTTGGTCACTTTTAATTATTAATTCGCAAACAATCAAAAGGGAAAACAACAAAGCAAAATACATACATACAGCATAAGGCATATGCTTTTCTCAAGACAAATCTGCTTAAAATTGCATTAGATAATAACTTTACCAGATAAAACCGTAAAAATTTTAACACTTTAAAATGACCTCAATAGATTATAGATTGTGTGTAAACATTTGTGTTACACCGAATTTGCTTATAAAAGCCAGAAGGTGAGTAAAAATGCTTGAAAAAAGAAAGAAAGAAAATAAATTAAAGTTATTTTAATAGCTGCATATATTCTTAATAACATTTGAGAAAAAAAAAAAATCGCAAATTTTTATGCTCCTCAGACCTGAAATATTCCCTAAAAGACAAAAGATTGTTAGTTTACTGTATGTTTATTCCAGATCTGTAGTGTGATCTGTATGAGAAAATAAAGAAATAAAATCAAGCAGCTATCAAACTGCTGCAAACACGTTTGGTATTAGAAGGTACAGAGAAATTGGTCGGTTTAAGAACGACACTTGTGGTCTAGTTTAACCATAGCTGCAGGATATTTTCTTAGAATGCTGCAGATCTGGTCAGCAGTGGGCCAGTCTTTCACTGTATGTCAAATCACACATCCAGTTACGACACAACCCCTCCCGAACTGCAGCGTAACGCATCTTAGGCTGTGAATCTGCTCTCAGGGCACTTCTGTAGATTTTTTTTTTGTTTACATGAAATTGAACATGAACAGTATTTGAAATGTGGGCCTCTGCACCGTTCAAATTAGCCTTAGAACATTATTGTAGTATTAAAAAAAAAAAAAAAAAAAAAAATAGCAAAATACCTTTTTGTCCCCCCTTTTCTTTTTTTGGCATTTGGCAACTTGAAGAAACAAAATGTCAAAAAACAACAAAAAAAAAACTTTTACAATATACTTTTACAAAAAAATATCTATCTATCTAATAATTACACAGATTCTTTCACGATTGCACTTATCAACGGGTAAAACAATCTAGAAGGGATATCATATTTCAGCAGGCATTTGAAACCTTTTGTAAATAAATCTTTTAAAATGATGATTAAGGTCTGTTAGGAATAAGGCTTTGATTAAGCTTGCAAGTATCCCACAACGCACAATCTTTTCAAGCCATGTTGATGCACACTGTCCTTCATACTGTATGATACTTCATGCACGTCCCATAACGCTCTCTGATAGCAGGGGTGAGGGATTTGTACCAGATTCTCCTAAAATACGGCAAAGCCTTAGCACTTGTGCTTCATGGCAAGCTAAAGAGAGACAGAGAGAGAGTTTTAATGCATTTTAATGAACTATACAAACATATGTTACATAATCTCCTGTCCCTTTCATACTAAATTAAAGTAGACTAGACTACTGTTCAAAAGTACTTAATGAAAATCAATAGCAATGATGAATTTAATTGATTGAAAGTGACAGTAAAACAAGCACACGGTTATGTAATGTTAATCTTAATTATGGTTTCCAGCACAACTGATAATAATCATTTCTGAAGCAGCAACATAGAGTGATTTCTGAAGGTGACACTGAAGACTGAAGTAATGATGTATTTTTGATTAAAGGAATGCAGAAGAGACCGCTTTCAGAAACACACTTGTGAGCAGCGACTGTGTCTCTTTCATCAGTCTCCACATGAAGGCAGCACAGCAGCACAAATGTGTTTCACTTCGAGAAGTCTGCAGAAACCAAAAGCACTGAGAGTCCACTCTACCTTGTGTGCGGTGTCGGCAAAATGCTGTGCGCTGTTCATCATCTCACCGGTCTTCTCCTCGGTGCGGCCCAGTCTCTCACCGCGCTCGTTCAGAGCCTGACTGGCCTTCTGCACCGCACTGCTGACGCTGTCTGCCGCCTCGTGAAGGAGGCTGTTCCCTGCACACACACACACACACACACACACACATCAGGACAACATCACCACGGAATATGTGCTAGCAGTTACACCTCGTGAAAAACAAGTAAACATAATAACAGAGTTTACCCCAGTGAAAAATAAATATACTGTACAGGGTGAGCCATTTATACAGATACAGCTTCATAAAATGGGAATGGTTGGTGATATTAACTTCCTGTTTGTGGCACATTAGTATATGTGAGGGGGGACACTTTTCAAGATGGGTGGTGACCATGGGGCCATTTTATTATTTATTTATTAAGGTGTATCCATATAAATGGCCCACCTTGTACTTCAATCTGATTAGAATAGATATACATATTTATGTACTTACCATGTCATCCAATTGTACTTTTATTTTGTTAATATTATAATAATCAGAGAGAAACGTTTTTTTTAAATAAACTATTTTACACAATAATATATACTATTTACACATGGCTCACAGTTTTTAAACAGGGGAAAAAAATTGATTGTGGTTTACTGAACAAATTGCTATTTCTTGAAATAAATACACTTCTAATAAAAATGCATTCTTGTATATTTCATGTTAAATTTATTAGTGCAGTGTATAGTGTACACACCATGTAAAAGAAGCCAAACTTATTATTGTTTTGATTTCCTGAATAAAATGGACATAATTTGAAAGAAGATACTTTGTTTCTTATCAAAAGTGACAATATATAAAACTGTATATTTGTTCAGTAAAAAAACTGAAAGACTGACCCAGGACCAGGAGTCATAAGGGTCGAGGTTTGGAAACCGAGAAGAAAGCTTAATAATTTTTCCATTGATGTATGGTTTTTTTTAGGATATGATGTATTTGAGATATAACCATTTGAAAACCTGAAATCTGAGGGAGCAGAATATTGAGAAGAATCCCCTTTAAAGCGGTCTAAATTATGTTCTGAGCAATGCATAATATATCAGAATTGATATATATTAATTGATACGGTAGAAATTTTACAAAGTGTCTTCATGGAACATGATATTTACTTAATATCCTATTGACTTATGGCATAAAAAATAAACAAATAAATAAATTTTGACCCATACAGTGTATTGTCGCTTATTGTTACAAATATGCTACTTAAGACTGCTTTCGTGCTCCAGGGTCACATATACAGTACATATTCACTTAAAGCACTTGAGGGTAGCATGACTGAGACTGAGACACAAACAGGTGCATTTCCACTGACAAATGCCATCACTTCTACTGACAAAATATGAATCTAGAGAGCTTTTAAGAGAGATATAGCACACTACTGAGCTAAGATTCATGCGGAAAATCCCATTCTAATGAGTCTCCATTACAGTATATGCACATGTGTCCAGCATTATAAAGCCCATCTGAGCACAACGTCATATATTCTATCCAGCGTCTGTCCATGGAGCTTAATAATGAACCCGATCCAGCGGTGACGTGGATCCCCACGGTTCACGTCCCACACCTGAGCAGCTTCATGCATTTGTTTTGCACTGATGTGAGACTTAGACCGGAGGGGCCAGAGTCATTGCCTTAAGTAATGCCTTAAAATGCATCATTTCATGTGTTTCGTATTAAACTGTTATTTCAGCTAGCTGTCAAAGCAACATTTGCCCTTTTTATTCAAAGTTGGAGCAATAAAGTAACTAAACTAAAACAACAACAAAACAAACAAATGCTGAAAGTTAATAAACACTTGAATGTATAGTTTCCCAAAGAGCCTTTCAACGATCATTTCTTAAGTTTTATTTTTGTTTCTTAGTTTAAAGGACATTTTGACAAAGTAAAGTAAAAACCATTATATATCTTTACATCCGAAGTATCTCTTTATATGCATTATCATTATGTGTCTCACAGTCAGGTGTATCCGTGTTTACTCAGCTTCACTGAGTTCGGCCAGGCAACAGAAGCAGGCATCTGACCTTCAGGAACCTTCCTACAATAACACATTCCCTCCTGCCACTGAGTCAGACTGCCACTAAAAAGAATAAAGACAAGCAGCAACACTAAAAGCTGTTATTTATTAAGTGGGAGGACTAAGTGACAGGGAAGAGATGGAGGGAGCTTCCCCCAGGACACTGTTAAAATAGCCTCAGCACCTTCCTAGACACAGCAACACTTTAATTGCAGTGTACAAACGTGAACAAATGTGTGAATAATCTACAGATATAACCCCACATCAGTGACAGTGGTGGCAGCAGGGGAAAAACGGTGCAATAGAACACGTACGCTAATTTATTCCTTTAAAAAAAAGGCATCAGCGTAAGCTACTTGAAATGAGAATCATTTGCCATTTTAAAGGGATTGCTGGCCAACACTGATTATTTAAAAGTCATGCGTCAAGATTTTTGTAGCTGCATAAGCGGAGTAAGAAAATGAACGTATTGTTACACCTCTAAATTACATCCAGTAACATGTCAACAAACAGAAAAGAACCTGAAATGAAGTGAGCGTCAGGGTAATTATAGTAAAAGAAAACCCTTTGTTAATCATGTCCATGAGTTACAGCTTCAAACATCAGAGAACAAAGCAGGTTTGCTGTCCTACAGAAAATACATGAATAATAAAGAACGTTATGCAAACAGTTTGCCTGCAACTAGGAGTTTTCAGATATTTCTTTTCTTTGCAGTGTTTTTAAGGTTTACATTAAAGTACATCAGTTTTTTAAAGATGATTATTTTCCAGTAATACTCAAACATCCAAACAAGAAAACAGAAAGGAAGATTTTACAAGCTGCTACAGTATTAAAACAATACAGCAATAGTTTCCCCAGACTCTATATACAGTTACCAATCAACTGCATATAACTGACCCTCTGATTGATGGAGTCACGAATCTGCTTCATGGACTTCTGTCCAATTGCCACCAGAGGTCACTCTTCCATTGTGTCAACTCTCACACTGCACAAACATTTACACATCACCCTGGACTAGATTTCCCATGTTCCATTGCACTGATTGCATGCATGCAGCTGTAACCAATCAGACACACTTTATAAACCTTGGACTGCCTGGTGTTTATTGCTCTTCTAGTGACAGCTGCTTTTCAGAGCCATTCCGTGTTTCCCACGTTTACTTTTACTCTGTTCTTGGAGCTCTCTCGTCTGATCCTCACCTGTTCTCTCGGATTACTCTTTCATCTTGCCGTTCGGACTGTAGTTGCCCCTACCTGGACTATTATTGTGTACCTGGACTATCTCTCTTTGTTTTGCTCACTGTATTGCGTTCACCACCGATCGACCCCATCTGTTCTCTGGACTGTTCTTGTGTCCTGTCTGTGCCATACCTGTTTGCTGGTGTTTTGACCCTGCCTGTGTTACTGACCACATCTCTCTCTAATAAAGCTTGCAAATGGATCTGTTCGTCTCTTGTCTCGTTTGCATCTTTACAGATTGAGTGACAAGGATGGAATTATTTGTAGGTATTACCAAATTTTACAAAAAAAAAAAAACCCTCCAAAACCAAACTTCTTACCTCCCAGCAGTTTGGAGTGGCAGTTGATGAACTCTGGTTTTCTTTCAGGGCTGAACCGCTGACACGTGTGATGCAGGATCTGGACAAACGTGCCCTTCTCTCCGGCTGAGCCCGCAGTCCACTGGTCAGATCCGTTCTCAAATATCAAATCAAACTCTGGGCAATCCTGAATGTTTTTGGATGATTAGAGACAGTCAAAGATCCATGACATCAAACCGAGCACAGTATCTGGAGCAGAAAGAGGTCATCTACTCACTCGGACGGAGTCGATGCCATTGACCTGCCGCAGCTGACTGATGCTCCACTGTGATCTCCTGACGAAAGACGAGGAACCTTCAAACTTCTTCACCTTCGTGAGGAACACCTGCACTGGCTTCTTATTGGTCACTGGAACGAAAAGGAACACGTGTTTGGATTCTGATCAAAAGTGTGAAATAATTACCACTTCTAATGTTTTAATAGAAGTGTCTTCTGATGCATCTTCCCGATAAAACACAGTTAAAAACAATAATACTGTGAAATAATATTACAATTTAAAATAACAGTTTTCTATGTGAAAGCATGTTAAAATATTTTGTGACAAAGACATTTACAATGTTACTTTTTATTCATCAAAGAAAAAGGTCAGAAATATAAAGCAGCAAAACACATTAACAATAATTATTTTAATAACTGATAATTGAGGAGTAAATCAGTATACTAGACTGATTTCTGAAGGATCATGTGACTCTGAAGACTGGAGTAATGATCCTGAATCCTGCGCATCACAGACATAAATAACTTTTAACACTATACTCAAATAAGAAACTACAGTAGAGGATTAGGGCCAAGCTATAATAAAAAATAAAAACATCGAGATTGAAGTCGTTAAAATTCAAGAAAAAAGTTGAGATAAAATGTTGAGAATAAATTTGTTAAATTATTGGTTTAAAAAAGGCGTTATATTTTCAGAGTGAAAAAAAAAAAGATGAACATAAAGATGAGAAATGAGAACTTGTTATATTACGAGAAAAAAAGTTCCATCTATTCCTGAACTCTCATCATAGGCTTTAACAGTGTGTTACTCTCAGACCTTCATCACCGCAGACGCCGTTTGATCAGACGGAATGAACCTTTGTTATTTTCTTCTTGTAATTTAACAAGTTTATTCTGAACATTTTGATTGACTTTTCCCCTCAAAATGTAATAAAAAAAATTTTAAATAGAAATTTAACAATTTTTTTCTCGTAATATAACAACATTAATCTCAAGATGATTTTATTTTTTCATTATTGCTTGGCCCTAACCCTCCTTCATAGAAAACAGTTATTTGAAATTGTAATAACATTTCACAATATTACTGTTTTTAATCTATTTTTGAATTTAAAAAAAAAGTATGGTAACACTTTAGAGCAGGAAACACATGCTCTGTTAAATATGACTTTCCCCCTAAATAATTAATTTGTAATTTGCTGCTTATTAATAGTCGATAAAGTAATTGCTTTAGGTTTAGGTATTATTGGGAAGGGTTAGGGATGCAGAATAAGGCCACGTAGAATAAGGCATTAATACGTGCTACTAATAATTGACTAATTTTCTAGTAATATGCAGGCTAATTATTCTTATTCTGAACATTTGACTGGCCTTCTACATACTGTATACACATTTTTCAACATAACAGAGAAACAAACACCACTCAGAGGTGTAGATTACAGTAGTGTGGTGGTACTGTAATATGGCTCTCCAGCCCGTATCAAAGAGCAGTGTTTACAGATCCCACCACACCCGGCTGTGCTGGAGCGAGAACATCCGGCCCATGGCGGACTGTTGGAGGAATTTCTCATCCTCCACTGTTTGTTCAGGCCTGTGTGTACAACACTCCCTTTTCCTCCTCCTCACTCCCTCCATCTGTGTGAGGTCACTGGTGTCAGGGTCTCTGATCCATCGCTTGCTTTCAACTCCTTTCTTCATCATTTCAACACTGCACAGTAGTTCAGGGGTGTGTGTCTGTACAAATCTGGATATACTCAATATCCCCAATAAACTATTGTGCAATAACGGTAACTTTAAAAAAAAAAAAAAAAAAAAGAGCCTTGTTTTTGCAATGCTGAGGTGATTGCTACTGCAGAATAATTGCACAAATAAAAAGTGTCTTATGTTAAATCACCAAAAACACAAGCGAGGTACGCACAATAAAAACTGCAACACGCATCATATCATGACACAAATATCATGATTCATCTATTGTTAGTGGCACATTCAAAGAAAACAAGAAAGTCTACAGTCTGACACTGTCCAAGCTAACAATGCCCACACCAACTAATATCAAATTTAAATACATAAACTCTCTGATTATTATATATTATATTGTATATATCCTATACCTTTATCACAATCTCTGAACAAAAATGCAATGAGAAGTTTGCATTTCACATCCAACACCTTTTGTAAATATCTACACAGATTTAACATGCTCATGCATATTTGCAGAGAAAATAAATCCATTAAGATGAATGCAGTATGATGATGACTTTTCTTTTTAGGGACAGCCTTTACTTTAAGTAGACAAACTAGACAGAAAAGGCATCCTTTGCATACGCCAAGACAAAACGCATAAGAGGAAACCGTTTCTTCATTTTATGAGTAAAACATCAGCTGATGTTCAGTGTGTCACTGTTAATGTGTTTGTACAGAATTACTGCACATGACTGAGCAGAGGGCCTTCTCGTTTCTCTCGTAGTGAATGGATCTTTAATTTGTGACTGGAACAGGCCATTACACAGCAAACCATTCAACTGAAGCTCAGCAGTAGACGCTTTCCAGTTGGCTACTATTAAATACTTTTCGGTGGGTTTTCCCTCAACAAACCAAAAATGTGTTTTAAAAATCCCCAGGACTCTTTTGATACCTAAAGCCGCGTGACCGTGCACGCTGAGTGCTGCATGATGAAGCTGTAGGCTTGGAATGATGTTCTGGGTGTGTTTTAGACTGAAGGGAAACAGAAAGGCCACGCTGGGGCCTTGTTTTCTGTTGTTACAGTGATTGGCTAACCACAATTACGCTTAACATACAAACTCACTAGCTGAATATTTAATGTTCAATATCCTCCAAGAAAAAAAGATCAGAATCACGTGTGTTATTAATCATATTGAGGGCTTACGAGCGATTATATAATAAATTAAAATAAACAAAGCTAATCCACTAAAACGGGTGAAATGGAATGTAAACGGAGCAAACATACAGAGTAAAGATGAACACACACTGCCTGGGATTTCTTGCAGTTTTGAGGTGCTTGGTGCTGCCAAAAAGAAGGACACTTTGCAAGATTTAATGAATCCAGGAAAAACAAAAATAAACAGTTTTACAAATAAACTTTTCCACTACACGGGAGATATTTGTCCCCTTAAAGTATCTTCCACGGATTCTTTTACCTTTATAAAGGCAGCTTTTCTGACCTTTTCAAATGCAAAAAAAAAACATTCCCTTTATTAATAAACAATTATGAAATTAATCCTAAACCGATGGCACAGAAGTTTTAATTCATCTTCAGTTTTCAATGCAGCTCAGAGATGGCATTAATGCGTTTACATTTATTATTTGTTTGTGGTTCCTTTGGTACACTGTAAAACACTGTATGGTTTTAACTTAAATTTAGAGTTAAATATTGTAATTTCATTACCTGATATAAATGTTAATACAACCTATTGAAGTGCTGAAATCTGTTTTGTACCTTTCTAATGCACCTATAACCACTGAATGCGGTGGTGATGAAGTCACATGAAGCAAAGCCCATCACAAGCAGCTTTTATATAATAATATATAGACATGCACAGTGTAATTCATTCAAACACTATACACCATTGTAGCAATACACATGAAACTGAAATGAGCAATTAGACACGATTAACCGGTAGAAATTTGTCAACCGATAGAGATTTTGGTCTATCGTCTTAATCGTGGTTGAGATCACGTGACATTGCATGTTACATAACCACGCAATACACTTATCGACTTTGTCGTTGAATTTTGCAACTTTTCAGACCCCTTTGGTGACATTTTCCCAAAAAAGCGACTAGCGACAAATCTAGCGATTTCTTGGACAAACCTCAGCGAGTCTCTGGTAGTGCCACGCAGGCGAGAGTTCTTGTTTTCTCTGTGCGCGCACACTTCTTGGTGCTGCAGCGGTGAGTTCGCTTACATGTGACGAAACCAACAACGAGGAGATTGTAAAGAACAAAGGTGTGGAATTGGTTTGGGTATAAGAAAAGTGATACGAATGAGATGAACGTGATTTGCAAGGTTTGTAAGAGCACCGTTTTAGCAAGTGATGGAAACGGGACATTCTAAACGATTAACGTTTAAAAATGCTTAATGTGGCTTAACACTTAAAACTGACGAGTTTTAACTGTAACTGTTTACTGTAGCATTATTACAGTATTTTACCGTTAAATTCACTATAATTTTATTTAGGGTTTTTGTGAAACCAGTCACAATTTGACATACTTTGCAACAGACTTCAATTATGGAGCAACATATTCAATGGTTTGTGTTTTGTACTTTTACAAAAATCCTTAAATGCAACAACAGGTTTAATGCAATACGCTTTACACAATCAATTTGGCAGCTGTAAAATTATAGTAATAGTTTTCAAGAGCTCCATGTAAAATCACAGCAGTGGGCTTTACATAGGGGTGAAATCATGAAAGAAAATTTCTACATTGACAGAGTTTAAAGTAAAAATCCTGCTAAAATTAAAACTATAATCATAAGAGCTCATGACTCTTTGAGTGAGCGTCGTATCATTGCACCACTGAGGACAAGATTCTCTCATGCCTGGAGGTGGTCTTCAGAAAATACAACAAGATGGATATACATAGAGAGCAGAGCTCAGCAAGAGTTCAAGACTCAGTCTGATGAATAGGAATTCCTAATAGTTGCTTGGCAGAATCCAGATGAGGCGGGATCAAACAGGCCAGCCAAATGAATCTGCACAAATGAGTCCGTGGAACCGCTCCAACCAGACCATTAACCCACCAAGACCTCAGGCACTGCTCGGCTGAGACTAATAGACAACTTCCTGCAGCACATTCAAACAGCACAGCAGATCTCCTGTACTGTCACACCAAGATGTTATTAGACTCATCAGACGGCTTGCTAGCAAACTAGAGTTTTTAAATAGATCCTAAATTATGCACTCAGACTCTCTATGGCTCGAAACAAGTTCAGGCTTTAAGAAAAATACACCATGTAAAGTACAAAGACATTTGGAAATGCATGTTAACCCTGTAAAGCCTTTCATAAGGTTTAGAAAAATTTATTGAAGCTTTGGGAAGTTTAACAAACAAAAAAATCATTTTCTTACTTAGATATTTTTGTCTCATTTCCAGACAAAAAAATAAATAAAATAAAAAATCATAATATTATTATTAAAATAAATCAAGAAGGGTGTTTTTACACAAGTTTTTGTTTTTGTTTGTTTGTTTTTTAGAATTAGAAATAATGCCTATAATAAAAAATAATCTGCCAATGGGGCAAGCAAAACAATCTTGTTTTTAGTCTGAAATAAGATTATTTACTCCATTAACAGATTATTTATCTTGCTCTAAGCAAAAAGAATAAATTTAAATTTAAGTAATTTGTACTTGTCAAGAAAATCCTCATTGATATTTTGACTGAAAACAATAAACAAAAAAGCAGGGTTTTTGGCAGGTATTAGTTTATTTCTTGCTGCAATGATAATTTAGAGATGAACAAATAAACATTCCTTTAAAAATAAAAATAACGTGTTCATCTGGAGACGAAGAGTTCAGATGCAAAAGACTCCAAGTGCTGTCTGAAAATTTCCTCTAAAACAAGCATTTTTATCAGGTGCCTATATTCATGTCAAGCTATTTCAATTTTAATTGCATGGAATAGGTCCTATACATTATATATTTATTATAAGATAAAAGTCTCAGTAGCAGTAAAAAATTAATAGTCATCAACATTTAATGACAAACTTTTATGTTGGCATTGGGGGCAGTGAATGTCTGACCGTTCAGCTGTGAAAATCATGCTTACGCCTCACCGTTTATTATACAGTTCAGACCGAGCATGCAATTTATACTTGTTACTTTTTCATAACAGGATAAAAAGAAGTCCTCATAAGACCTCAAAGAGGTTTCATTCGAGTGCGAGAAGGCACTTTCTCAGTTGGCAGTCGGCTGTTGTCAAGCATCGTTCAGGAACAAGCCACAGAGTCAACATCACGCTTGGCTTGACCGAGTTTATTCTTCATTCTGCAGGACTGCTCATTTGTCTCATCTGCAGCATTAATATGTGATCCTCACAGGTGAAGCTAAGAAGAGAAAGTGCACACACTTATATAGAAGCTTCCCGGCATGCAGAAGGTTTCTCTCAAAACATCACTACGCTTTATAAAGTTTCATTAGTCCATACCGAAGATGAAGTTTAAAGTTTAAGGAGAATTTTATCCATTAAATCACAAAGTGAAGGTCCACGAGCAGACAGCACAGAGCCAACATGTGGTTCTCTCAGACAGGAAGGTGAACTGGAGTTTAGTTCCTCTGCTGCTCTCTGGGGACGGCCTTGATGAAAGCCAGAAACGCTTCAGAATAAGGAGTCTGTTCAGGTAAGCAGCACAAAAGAGCTCGTCGATAAGCTTCATGACAAAGAAATCTTGGAAAAGGGACATATTCAGGAGGCTGAGAAGATAAAAAAAAAAAGCACAGAACGTGCGTGATGACCTCATCGTTTAAAAAACTAATTGTTGCATAAGTTTTGCTGTATCGCAAAATAAATTTGCCCTTAAGCTGTTTCCATTCATAATTTCTCCAATTGTGCAAATCATATGCAAATAACCTGTTCTTAATGCATTTGATAAAAAAAACCCTTAGCCCATTATTAAATCATATAGGTAGGCCTACATAAAAATAACAAGTTTAAATACTTCAAATAATTCATTTAAAATAATTAAATGTTTTTATCTTTCAAACCATCACATCCCATTTGTCGTCAACCATTCAAAATATTATACAATTTAGCATTTAGCAATTTTTTTTTCTCAATTTTATTAGGTACAGATTAGAATAAGTATGTTTTTAAGTATGTTTTTACACCGTATCTAAAAAAAAAAACTGGACATGACACACTTGAATTTTTATTAAAATAATAGTTCTTTTATTAAGAATTTGATTAATGATCTTTAAGCAAATCAAGCAATGTCCAGCTGTGTGAGGAAGTGTAATATTATCCAGAAACTAATAAATAACATTAGGTTTGTGTGTACAGATATTTGGCACGATAATAACATCATGCCCTGCATTCTAATCATTCCTTTAAATCCACAGGGATCGACAGCTCCTCCGCTCGGACCACCGTGCTAACACACTTTCACAGCCAAACATTTGTTTCTGAACAAGAGCTTGACTTTTACATGTAATGGTGTGACGGGAGGCAGAGAGCCTTTTTGTAAACTGCCATCTTTGAAATATTAAGGACAGAAGCAACTTGACGCTCACTGCATCCTTGTGACAGTAAAGCTAGGATTGGGCCCTTTTTTATTGATTTAAAACCTTTCTTTTCACTGTTTTTGGCATGTTTAGTGTTTACTTCTAATTACTTTTGAAAGACTTCTAGCATTTTTTAACATCCAACTAGTCAGACTGCAAGGGGATAGTGTTGATGACAGCAGTGCTTTTCATACTTATCCCGTTAAATACAATTGGATTCAGGTGCTCTAAAATAAAGTATGTTTCTGTAGAAATTTAACAAAGACTGGCATGAAAAGCTTGTCATTCTCAGAGAGTAAATTGCAGTGGTCTCTTATTTTTTCCAGAGCTGTATACAGTGAGGTCAATAAGTATTTGATCACTCTGTGATTTTGTAAGTTCTCTTACATAGAAATCATGGAAGGGTCTACAATTTTCAGCATGGGTGCATCTCCACTGTGAGAGACAGAGTCTAAAAAGAAAAATCCGGAAATCACATTGTATGATTTTTTAACTATTTATTTGGGAATTACTGGTGTCAAATACGTATTTGATCACTTGAGTCAAAAAATGTTAATATTTGTTACAGAAGCCTTTGTTAACAATTCCAGAGGTCAAACAGTTCCTGTAGTTCTTCAGCAGGTTTGCACACGCTCCTCCATACAGATCTTCTCTAGATCTGTCATGTTTCAGGGCTGTCGCTGACAGTTTCAGCTCCCTCCAAAGATTTTCAGTTGGGTTTAGGTCTGGAGACTGGCTAGGCCACTCCAGAACCTTCATATGCTTCTTACGGAGACTGTCCTTGGATTTCCTGGCTGTGTGCTTTGGGTCATTGTCATTGCAGACACATGCACATTTGTGGCCTGCTGGAAGTCATTTTGCAGGGCTCTGGCACTCCTCCTGTTCCTCCTTGCACAAAGACGGAGATAGCGGACCTGCTGCTGGGTTTTTGCCCTCCTATGGCCTCCTCCATGTCTCCTGATGTACTGGTCTGTCTCCTGGTAGCACCTCCATGCTCTGGACACTACGCTGACAAACACAACAAACCTTTGTGTTTCGTATCCATCCTGGATGAGCTGCACTCCTGAGCCACTTGTGTGGGTTGTAGACTCCGTCTCATGCTTTCTGGCTGATGTTTAGGACACTTTTGAAGCATAAGATTATTTATTCTTATTTTTAAGATTTTAAGCATAAGAACATTTGGTAGCATAAGAACGGAGAAGTGGTCTGTGGTCACCACCTCCAGAACCACTATTTTATTAGGGGTGTTTTGTTAATGGACTGAACTCGTCTCTCCCGCCGGCGGGAGCACATGGCTTTTTTTCAGATGTCAGAGAAAAGAACTGAAACTGCTCTGTCATATATGATCGCACATATAAGAGTAATACAGATTTTAAATCTGTAAAGGGTCTATTTTTTGGATACACTCACAATATCAACAAAACATTCTGCTTTTGGTAAATAAAGAAAATGAACAGGGTGCGTTCTCTGCTGTCTCTGTCTCTGCGATGTTCAGATTAAAACACGTCAATCAAATGAGCTGGAACTCAGCGAAAACGTGACTCACAGACATGAGTTATATCTACAGAAAGCTATACATGTCTACTCTAAATGAAGTTAATCATGTTGAAAACAGATATTCTGTGATAAAGTTATCAGTGTGAAAACAACATGTTCGTTTTCTTTATTTGAGCTCATTATAGTTAGTTCGACCCGCCCCCGAGCTTCACGCACTATTGTTATTAAAATAATCCATGTGTGAGTACACGCCCACAACAGCAGCGCAAGCTCTGCTTGAAAACATTTCTTCAAGTTCACTTCGGCTGTGTTTCGTTTCTGGAAGACGACGCGCTGGGAGAAATAAGGTTTGCTTTACTTCAGACAAAGAAGTTTTGATCCGAGATTTTGGCTCGATTCAGGAAGATATCATGAAAGGAATAACAGATGCATCGTGCAAGCTGACCCACGGAGCAGATCGTTATAACGAGTAAGTAATGTTTCTTTATTTTCTGCTTTAGTTTACACTGTATTGTGGCATAAACCTGAACACATTTACAAGTTGGGTTTTAAATTCCTGATTAAAATGCTTGAAATCGAGTGAAACGGTTTGAATATGACAGGCACTCCATTGACTTCTACATTTCTTACGATGTATAATATAAAACAATACATTAAAGTAATATGAGTGAATGATGAATCCTTAACGCGTCTTAAAATGTTTAGGATTAATATTCTGTTAACAAATCTATTTTATTAATATATATATCTATAGATGTTTGATTGACTCAAAGTCTGTTCACATATCTGTAGTTAGATCAGTGTGCTTAATAATGTGTCTTTGACCTTTATTATGTATATTTGAATTATACCGTGTTGTGAATAAAAAAATAATAATAATAATTTAAAAAACAGTTTCTCACATCTCCTCACAATCTTTGTTACCTGCCTTACCTGTCAGTGTCACTAATGGGCCATTAGGGGAGGGGTCTTTGTCTCTTCAGGTGAGAATCACTGAATATTAACCAGTCTCACGCCCTCATTCGCAAAACATTATCAAAACATTTCTTTTAAAATTTAAAACACTATATTCTTTTCTCTGAAAGTATGTATGTATGTATGTATGTATGTGTTTAATGGCCTTATTTCAGCTACTTTTATTTTTCCAAAACTTACTAACCACGTATAATTTTTTTTTCTAAAAAAAAAAATGCAAACATGTACGCTCATCTTTGTCACGTATTATTGTAGAACAATTTGTGCTGATTACAAGAAAAATACATGTTGGTCAATAATGTTATAAATAACTGAAAAAAGCACAAATGTCAGAGCATGTCCAAACATCTCAAGTGCCCCAAAATCACTTCAGAGGGTTAATTGCCTATAATTTCCACCTGTTGTCGATATCATTTGAACAACAGCATGTGAAATTGATTGTAAATATAGGCTTCAGGGAAAGTTAAATGTTCATTTTATTTCAGCCAGCATTTTTTAATAGTTTTCGTAACTTTTACAATGACCAAATGAATGTGTTCAAGATCTAAAGTCAGAAATTCAAGCAACACATCTTTCGGATGCAAACTGAATTTAAACAAATGAAGCTTTTCCTTGTACTCCAACAAGCCATTCCTTGCATGGAAAAATATTGCAAAAGAAAGCAAAAGCATTGCCTTCCTTCATCATCATCATCATGTGCCCCAACAATTCAACGATTCATAAAGGACAGATGCATGCTGGAGTCCTTCTATTTCACTGAAAGTGATCAATTCACATCTTTGTCTGACAAATCAAGCTGACAGTGAGTTGAGAGTCACACGCAGGTATCTCACCCAAGCTACGGATGAAACCCGGGACATCCAGGGAGCTCTCAGAGAGAAACGTCTGTCTAAATCCCATCTAACCTTTAGATGTGCTCTGAGAGAACCACAGGCCTCCAGGAACAAACCGTCCTGCTGCTCCGATCAGAGACCTTCTGTTTACGCCGCACTGGGTCAGTCCTACTGTACCACAATGACACCAACACACTGACTTCTAACAGTTAACAACATTAATCCAAAACCTGTAATGTTGGGAGTTCATTTTCAAAAATTCTATGGTATTTTTATAAAAAAGAATTTAAGAAAAGATCCCTCTTGCTCCCCAAGCCATGTTAACATTTAATAGCTAAAGCAGAATTTTATTACTTCAGTGTCACGTGGTCCTTTATAAAACATTATAATATGATGATTTCATACACCTTTAATATCAGTGCTGAAAACGGTTGTGCTGCTTTTGTGGAACCTGTTAGTTAATACTTTCTTTAGCATGCTTTGACAAAGCTAATAGAATAGAATTAAATTATAACAGCATTTAATTAGAATAGCAATAATTGCTAACAATGTCTTTACTATTAGTTTTTACCAAATTTACACATCCTTGTTGATTAAAAGTAGTAATGTCTTTCAAGAAAGAAAAAAATAAAAGACAGTCGTTAACTATTAACTATGACTTTTGTCCCAATAAACTCCCAATTTGCTGCTTATTATTAATAAGTGAGGTATATTAATATATAGTGAGGTAGTCTTTAAGTTTAGGTAATGGGTAGTTATAGGGATGTAGAATAAATTTATACGCATTAGGACATTGATATGTGCTTAGTTAGCACTAATATAGGGCTAGTATTCTAGTAATATGCATGCTTATAGGCAACTAGTTTAGAGATCCTAAAATAAAGTGTTACCTAAATAATATACTTACTCCATAATTCTGAATGGTAGTGTATATTGTTATAAATTTCTATTAAAAAAAAAAGTTGTTCTTTTTATATTTTTATTCAACAAAGAATGCTGAAAAAGTATCACGGTGTCCAAAAAGATATTGAGCAGGACAGCCATTTCCAACATTAATAATAAATTAGCATATTCCAATGATTTATGAAGATCATGTGACACTGAAGACTGGAGTAATGATGCTGAAAATTCAGTTTTGACCACTGGGATAAACTTTATTTTTAAATATATAGCGGCAGCGTATACACAGTTATGATTCAAAAGCACTCATTTTAGTATTATTACCTAAATCTGCTGAATAATGTGCACTGCATTTACACTACAGTAGTTTTTACAGTACATCTATATACCACCGTTATAATTAATTCACTGCAGTTTCAGATTCCTTCCTTGAAAAGACCTGAATGCACAAACATTTTACAGAAAATGCAGGAAGATGAGATTGAAATTGAAATAAATATTTTTAAAGGAGTCATACAAAGCCAATTTTCCACTAGCTAATATGATTCTTTAGGATCTTAAATGGAAAGTTTGTAAAATAGTTTGTTTTAAAATTTCTGAAAGATAGTTTAAAAACCGCTCATTTTCCCCCGTCAAAAACAGCTCTTTAGAAATCACTCTGTTCTGTGTACTTCCCCTTTAAATCTTCACAAGCTCCCCTGACCCCGCCCCTCTTTTCCGAGGCATCTTTATTTTAGTCGTATTCATAATGAAACTTGTTAATTAGCAGATTATTAGGAAAGGTGATTTGCAAAGATTCATTAAAAGACACACTCCCTGCTTCTGTAGGTGAGGCTGGATCATGAATGATTCTCGTGAACAAACACAAACAGCTTGTAAAAGTGCAAGTGGCACCGGATGACCCCTTTAAGACTTACAGTAATTACTGTAGAAGTGTAATAGAGCTGGCCTTTGTCATTTAGCAGTGAGGTGTGAAGAGATACTGCAGCATATGTCAGCTTCATGGTCCTGGTGGGCAGATGTCTAAACTACACTCCTCCTGCGGTGTGTGTGTGTGTGTGTGTGTGTGTGTGTGTGTGTGTGTCCAGCTGCCTGTGGACAACTTCATTAGTACAATTAACACAGATGTCAGTCATGAAGCCCAGTCTCTTCTATTTGAATTTTGCAGATCATTCTTGTTTCCTCACAGTTGTGTAATATAGCAACAACAAAGAATCACCTTTGATTTTTTCCACTTAATTTGAGTCACTGAATGCACAAAACAAGTTAACAAAAACTGATAACCAAGAATAAGGTTAAGAGGATTTCAATATGCTCTATTAAAATGATAAATGAAAAAAAACAAAAAAAACCAACCTTGATTAAATAATTACATTTAAATATTAATTAATAATATATTTCAATACAAATAAAAATACATGTGTTTTATAAATAGAAATTAATTTTAATATTATAAAATTACTACAAATATATATTTATTTTATTTTACAAAACTTTCAGTGCTGTCAAAACGGAAATGGAAAAGCTACAGATGATGAGGAGCTTCAGTAGAAGCTAATCTTCCTCTCTTGTCGGCTGTTATACTGTGTAGAGCGTGTGCTTCATGTAGCCTGCATCACTTCATATTAAACACAAGTTAAATGATACGAGCATGTGTGTCAGATCAGCAGCAGCTCTTAAAGTAACAGCAGCCAAATAAGCTTAGACCCAGCTGCTGAAGAGAACAGAAGAACAAACAGGAAATCAATAACTTACCGACTTTATGTTGTTTCTACATTCATTTGAAGATTAAATGTGAAATTATTTCAATACAAAAGTTTATTTAAAAACCTTTATTGTTAGGTGGGAATTTCAGACCAAATGTGTGATTAATTCAAGTTATTGTATTTTATTTTGGCCAAAAGCAGTCAAAATGAAAGTTATCCAGTCTGAAGTCTAGGTTCATTTAATTTTATAATGCTTTTTATAAGACACATATTTTGAAAGCAGATGTACAATAATAAACAGTAAAATGTATCATGTTTAAATCTTGGAGGGTTCATTAATTTATGACCCTATTCATCCAGCCTGCTGATGTGCCTTTATCTTTTACTCACACACACACACACACACACACACACAATCTGCTGGTGTTCTGTCGGTTTTATAGTGTTTTTATCTGCTCCATATTCATAAAACAATAGATTTAGATTGTTCAAAACAAACACGATGAAAGACTGTTAGCTAGTTCCTCCTGACTGTAGACTGACTGGATGTTTCACAGATGATAGGAAACATCCCACTGAGTGAGATCTGGAGTACTACGTAGGTGTTAAAAAGGAACAGGGAAGGTTTGGGAGTGTGTGCTTCATATTCTGATCAATTAATGAGGCATCATAACACTCATACACATGTCATAGAACCTACCATTAAATCTTATAGCTGAAACAACCACATCTTTTCATCTCTTCTGCTCAGCATCAAGCTCTTGTAACTTGGGTCACACAGACAAAGTGCACACAGGGAAACGTTTCAGATGCAAGACGAAATAATGAAACACAAAGCAGGAAAGGTTTGAACAATACTGGGAAACATCAAAACAAAAACTGAACACGTGCCAAAACAACAGCTGTAAGCCTGAGAACACCATTTACCACATTTTCTGGAATAGAGGGACATGTACGATTGCATGGTTACTATTATCATTTTATTTTTTATAAATTTATAAATTTGTTATTAAGAAATGCTAAAAAAAATACAACTATGCATTTTAAAAATTTCTTTCTGTTCTGAATAACTTAAAAAAAAAAAAAATAATAATAACAGCAATTACAATTATTATTAGTAGTATTATTAAGTAAAAAAAAATATTTGTAAGTAAAATTAATGAATACAATAATAATAGTGATAAAAACCACTATATGTATATATTTACCAGTATTCTACTTCATTTCTAAACCATAAATTTGATATCGATACTTTTAGATATTGTTGGTTTGACGGCTTCTACTGTCACCATTTGTAAGTCACTTTGGATAAAAGTGTTTGTTAAATATGGTACTATATTGACACCATCCCAGAGTACTCCCTGGTGTCTGCAAGGAGTGAAGGTGTTATTAAATGTCAAGTAAATGGGATAATTATGATAGCACTACCACGATTTACAGAGCAGCCTGAAGATCCATGAAACAGAAATGTGCTCGGTCTATTTACATTTCTAGAAATAGACTCAAGAATACGGTTAGTTTAAGGCTACACCAGGTCTTCCTCTTTAATGAAGCTTGCAGTTTTCAGTACTGCTTTGAGAAGCATGTGAAGCATGGATCAAAGAAATCATGACAGAACACCACATACAGCACAGTACAGTCATACCAGACGTGCCAACATTCCTGAACGCCTACAGGACAACGACTCGTTTGTCTTCTTATCTGCCATCTAGCCAAGTAAACACTGGGGTAACTTTAAAGACTACTACGTGGAATTACAAGAAATATTTCTCAAGAAATAAGTCTTTCAGGTCATCCTGACACAATAAGTACTGCTTGCAACTTTAAGAAAAACATGTCTGATATCTAGAACATTAAATATATCTTGCATGTGTTAGAT
>JAUMHP010000072.1:17204101-17215544 GCA_032361065.1 Enteromius trimaculatus | reverse complement strand
GTTTAATAAATCCACCCTCTGGGCCATTTTTGTTAACCCTTATTCTGTTGTCCTGTGCTCCTTTGCCAACCGTCACAATACGCACAAAATACATTTGATATAAAATATGAAAATAAAGCCATTTGTAAAATTTTTGGAAACTGAGGATGAGACGCATTGTGATGTGCTGTGATATCGAATCGATAACAAGGGCACACATTTAGTGCAGACATACGCAAAACCAAGTTTATTAGTGCAGTGTATATGTACACCACAGCAGTATTTTATTATATTAAAACTTACATAAAAATGCATTATAGAACAAAAATATATGAGAAAATAATATATTTTAAAAACTGTTAAGCTTTGTTTTATTGGAGTAATAATAATATTAAAAGTAAATCTGAAGCAAATCCTTTACAGTTAGGTGAGAGTTACTGTGTATTGCTTTGTGAGTCCATAAGGGTGATGTAATTTTAGCCTGAAATGTTTGTTATAAAAAAAGAAAAAACGTGAGACAGAGAATCCTCCTCCTCTTGGCAAAACTAGCATAGTGGTGAAATGTTTGGGTTGAATTTGTTAAACATTTTTTTATGAAAACAATTGCATGTTTAATCGCACTTCTTTTAATTTGTTACCGCACAAAAATGTGTCAGGCACTGTCCAAATCTTCTGAGAAGTACATCTGCTAAAAACATCAATAACCGAGTTGATACACTTGCACTTTGTTTTGCTTTAAATAATTTTGTTTAGCCTGGGTGTTTATGACAAATGTTGTTTAAAACAAATTCCACTATAATTTATGCTTGTTTAATGCTTGTTGTTTCCATTCTAAATACTTCACATTTTAAAGGATTTGCTGTGGAATGATGGGAACTAAATTACAAGTTTAGAGTGTGTATAATGTTTGTACATTTTACATTGCAATTGACATTATTTCAAACTGTACTAATAAAATGTGACTTGAACACCGATGCAACCCGTCTGTGTAATTTCTCTCAACAATCACATTTTAACCCGGCGTAATGTAAAATAAATACAG
Organism: Enteromius trimaculatus; assembly: GCA_032361065.1. Taxonomy (NCBI): domain Eukaryota; kingdom Metazoa; phylum Chordata; class Actinopteri; order Cypriniformes; family Cyprinidae; genus Enteromius; species Enteromius trimaculatus. The sequence continues at coordinate 17,214,523 of JAUMHP010000072.1, read as the reverse complement.
TGTATACATGTGCTATCTGAGAGTGGAAATACTGAAACATGCACAAGTCAAGTAAACATCTTCTAGGCTGTGTGGTTACTGCTGAGGCCTCTGTAGTGCGGTGACTGAGGGTTACCTGGTGCCGTGTTCGGCTCTGGTCGAGCAGCTGTCTGGATCGCTGCTTCTGCTGCTGCAGCTGCTGGATGGCGAACTGCAGCTGGTAGTTTCCTGCAGCCGGGGGCGGCTTCTGAGCGCCAAGCAGATCCACGTCACACAGAGACTCGGCTTCACACGCAGCCCTCAGCCTGAAAACCAACAACAGCATCACTAGAGCTCAAGAAGCATTTGAGTGTCTCAGCAGGACAAGAGCAAACCTGTTACTGAATGCTGTAAGCTAAAAATGTACCTCATCTAATGCTGTGCACTACAAGGAACCCTATTACTTATACATAAAAAATAATAATAATATACATAGATAATAGATGTAATCAACATTAAAATAGTCTAGTATAAAAACAAGCAAATTGCACTTTTTTACATTTACTTCTAAATCTAATTATAAAAGTATGTTTCTGAAATGTACTTTTTATATCAGTTCTCTGCAGTATTATATTGTGACTGTACAATCATCTTGAATGAAACATCTGCTAAAGGAATCGTATCAACGTACATACAGAAGTGAATTATTCTGGAAAAAACGGGGTAAACATCAGTAAAAGCAGTGCTTGTGCAAGAGGCTACATGAGAACAGCAGAGCCAAAGACGCTTGGGATCACAGAGTCATGTGAAAAGAACCATCCACCCATGCAATTCTCATTTCTCATAACGGTTTGTGTGTTGGAAAAACAATTGGTGACCCATGACACAACCTCAAAGACCGCCACCTCACCACATCTAGAGCGCAAACCTCCTTTGACATGTCATCATCCGCTTCAATAACAGCCTCAATTTAATGGCAGAACCGCAGGTACAGCAGATGTTTACCAGCAGAGCAAACACGCTTCCCACAATAAACAATGAGAAAGAGCTGCCAGAATCTTCACTGCTGGTGTGCATGCAGTCGCTTTCTGATATGAAAAACAATGCAAGCCGTGGTCTGTTAAACAGCTCAGATCTATTGAAAACATCTACTTCCAATAATAATAATTCTAGCAGTGACATTTTATTGCATTTCAGCATATTAAAGCATGAGGTCACGCATACAGTAAATAAAAAGGACTGCCACAGAATGTGATCACCGCCATAATGCAGCATTCCAGGGGAAGCGCAATAAATGCATTGAGCTTTACGTTGTTGATGATGCATGACTGCAGTCTGAGCTGGGCTCCAGTGTGCCGTGCCCCGGGCGTCCGCGTTGACTCATTAACACAACACTGTTATCCCGGGGTGGAATTTCTCACTCGCCAACCAGAGGAAAGTCCTGAGAACCCCAAGCCATCTGGGTCCAATTAACTTGAATGAAAAGCTTTTATTAAAATGAGAGCATCGATGTATCCTTTACAACTATTTTTAGTCTTGCGACCTCTTAAATTAGGAGGAAACCTTTGCTTCAGCAGTAACACATGACTCCTTGGAGGTATCAAGTTCAGTTTATTCACATTCCTTGAAATTATGATGTACCTCTGAATCCTGCTGAATCCATTATGATGTAAAGGATATGAAAGAATAAGGAAAGAAAATGTGAGACGGCCGGGGTAGTAGTTCCAGCTAGTGTGAGGGGTGCTAGTCAGTTTTAATGTTCAGTCAGCATTTTGAATGACGATCAGCCCCTGGTTCTCCACACTACAGTACTCCAGGGGCCGTCCAAGAACTCCTGCAGGCGGCATAAAATCATCTGTATGATACATCTGCATGCACTTCCAAGCTGGACCGGACTGGTTTACGCTGCTTAGTGCTGGTTTGGTGCTGGTCTGGCTCACTTTTTAATAACAATCGTAAGCAATCCAAACATCTTCAAACTATATCTTTGGTAACATCTCTGCATACACTGATGAGTTTTAGTCACTTATGGAGCACTTTTTTAAACGTGTAGTGTAATATATAGTTATATATTCTTTGTAAGGGCAAGTTTACAATTACTATTCTATAAATAGTAACAAATGGGAGTTGTGTGTCTAAAACTCAATATTCAGAATCAATATTTTACATTGCACTGAACAGATCATAAGCTCAACAGAAATGTGTCATTGGCTATAATGCTTAGCGCTGCAAACAGAGCATTAAAAGAAATCTGATTAAACCTAAGTAAACCTACTATAGCATACAATTTTGACATTTCACTCTAATTATGATGTTCATTATAGATCTAGTTTAATTGTGCAGGTGCATCTCTGCTCTCTTGAATGTGGGGGCATTTTGGTTTATTTTGGTGACATTATTTTATTTATTTATTTACTTTCTAACCCTATAGTATAATCGGTGTCGTTACTATAGGCCCATATCTTTCCTTGAAGGTTTGCAAAGACTGTGTCACATAGTGACTGATTTACCATAGAAAACAAATAAATGATACTCATAAATAAAACATTCAGACAGTTGACAATCAACAGGCCCTTTCCTAACATTAGGATCCTTTGGATGGTAATGGCAGTTTTAGTCCAGCGATCTGCTGTAGAAGTTCTTCTGAACCTTGTATGCAAATAGGGCACAAGTGGGCGGAGCTAAAGAGTCATATGCTGATGCTTTCATCTCTATAATGCAATAAAGATTGGGAAGTAAAAGTTTGCATTTTTGGACTATCATGAAAGTTTTTAATTTTAAAAATTGTACAGTGTGTTTTTACAGCACAATGACCTTTTACATGTTAAAAGATCAGGGAAAATTAGACTAAATTGAACAGGGTCTCTATGTTCTGATGAATATAAGGGAGAGATGCTGAGTCAGTAGACAGAAGTGTCTAGGGAGGACACATCTCTGGCTCCAGAGAAATGAGGAGGGGTGCTGGATACAGGATCCCTTAAATCATCATTTCCCATATCCAGGCTCACATTAAGGGCAGGTGGACAGGAGGAGGACAACAGAACACTAATGGAAGCATGTGATGAACCGCACAGAAGATAGCAGGGCTGCATTGAGCACTTCAAGTAACCCATGAGTTTGCATTAGCCTGGTTTTCTTGACCAAAAACCCCACTAGGATTTAACCTTTGGCAGCTTTGTGACCAACAAAAGTGATTCTTACGATTCTTGGATAAATGGTTAATTGTGATAATAACACATAAACACAACCTTTTGAAGCCTAAAAATAACTGGCATTAAAAAAAGATAAACCAACTAAACCATTAAACTTCAACAACTCTTAAAACAAATATTTCCTATACATTTGCAAGAGTATGATACTAAACACAACAATGGAGTGAAAGCAACCAGTGACTATGAGTTTATCCATTCAGTGTAAAAGTAGGTTACAACAGAGCTAAAGACCAAACCACAATGTGCTATTGAATGTAGAATTGCAGGAAACGTATATACATTGTTTTGAACAGCAACAGATTTTGTATGAAAATGTTGTTTATTTTGACAAAAAGTTGTCATCGGGAGTAATCCTGTATGGTCAGGATGAAGAGCAGAGAGTCAATTCAGCACTATACGCTCGGAGGGAGGCCACATTCTTCCAGCCTATGACACAATCCAAAACCTAAATATTCAATAATTGTGACATTCCATTACCACTCGAAACCACGTCTATTATTATCATCATCATTTGCAAGTGGTACCAATAACTTACTGGAAATGAATCTTGACCGACGCCAAGAAAAGAGGCAGCTGAAGCAGTCATCCAAGTGGAACTAAAATCACCCAAATATTTCAGGCTTACGACAACGCTGCCACATACCTAAAGTGAAAAATAACAAGCCAACGCTCAAGCGCTCAGCTGCAGGTCTCGGTTAGCGAATGGCCATTCTTCATTAGCATCAGACTAAACTCTGCCATGCAGTGAGGGAAAAGCTGGTGGAGGAGGACAATGGCTTGGAAGTGCTGATCCAGCATACCTGGCAGCTCCTGGCTAGCGCAACTTCAAAGGTCCCTGCTTCTCTTTGAAAGCCATTACGCCTAACCCCCTTGGCTTCTACAACGGCGTACTTAACGGCTTCAGCATGTTTGGCACAGACCACTGGCCCCAAAATCTTGGATGTGGAGGAGGTGCTCAAAAAAGCCCCCAAACATTAAAGACGGCAAGAAAAGGCTGCGCAGTATATCAAGAGATATTACGGTGCACTATTAAACAAGCGTCCGTTTGAGCTTCTCAACAATGCGCCGGCCAAGTACGAGGTGAAGGATAACAGCAGAGGAATTCGCTTCGATTTCAGTGTAGTTTAGCACACGGTAGCCGGCGGAAAGTTCCAGCCAGATGCCTAGCAAATGGGATGCCACGTTTTGACCAGGAATGAAATCTTCCGCTGTAAACAAAAGACAGTCGGGCAGAATCTTCTGGGGGAAAAAACTGCACTTTCTAACCGTTCTTCCCCAACGCTATTATGATTAATTAGCAATTATTTCTCAGTGGAAAGGACTACAGCGGGACAGATGAATCCTTGTTTAACATCTTTTCCACCCTCCACTGCTTTACAGTCAATGTAATGGAAAAAGTACTAATATTAGAGATGAGCTCCACTCTTAAATATGAGCCCTGACATACTGAAGCAGAGCAGCGATAAAACAAATGCAGCCATCAGAAGGAGAACGCTGGCAAAAGTGACCGTCTGCTTTAGATATCACCATAAAACCACACGCCGGCGGGGCTTACAGATTCTATATAACGGCCGCTCTTTCTTTGGTGGAAATAAAAACATTTTAAAATGGAAAAAAACAGACATTCCAGGAATTCCCTGACACTTCCATGCATAAGGAAGGGCTGGACTGGAAAAACAGTGGAGGGGAGATCAGGGCCAAAGCGTCTGAGACATTGTCACTCGCATATCACTGTAAAAACACAGGAGAAACGACGTGTACCTAACCCTTCCACGGCGAAGGCCAGTCTCGTGACGTTTGGCCTGCTATAAGAGAAGAGGTCAGAACCTGCTTAATATAACACTTGCACGTCGCAGGAGGGGAGTCTTCAGTCTTTAGCCCATGACTCGGTCCACCGCAGAATCGAACTCTCTGCCAAGCTGAACACGTTTGTGCTCTCACACAGAGGGCAAGCAAAACAGTGGACTGCTCTCAAACACACTACAGAGATCGTTTGGACATGCTTCTATAAAAACAACCTTTACACCAAATTTGAAACTCTCTGCTCTCTTAAAAGATTCTTCAGAGGCTGTTAAACTGATCTGTAAGTTTTATCACCCGTGACCGATTTGGCCAACATCAGCTAAGCACCTATAAAATTGTCTAAAAGATGATCACACTGAAAGAGTTCACGGAATGCTTTTTCACTGTTTAACAAAGTAGTGTCTTCAACATCTTTGGGAGAAAAAAGAAAAACAGACTGACTATTGACACGGAAGGGGATTACTTTTTTGTTTTGTTCACTTGACTTTTTTACTTAAGGAATTAAATTACTTTTCAGACAAAGTAATTAAGTAATTTATATACAATACTGGTGATGCAATTAATAATGAAGTACTTTCTGAAAGTAATTTGCCCAAGGATTGCCCAGGTCTCCACAAACTCCAGGTGCAGGATCTCAATGAATGCAAATTCTGATTTGTTAGCTCAAGCCTGCATTAAGACGTTGTTTGTTTGTTTGTTTGTTTTAACAGAACCACTATGTAAATGATTTCAATGAACCAAATTCATTTTATCAAGAACACCAGTTGAAACGTTAAGACTGATCAGAGAGTCTGTGGGTAGGAGTGCGTGGACACTTACCCAGAGTTCCTAGCAGTTGTGCCTGTATGAACCGCTCTCACAGGCCCGTGCCGGACCCCTGGACCCAATGTGAGACCTCCACTGCTGAGGAGCCCATTGGCCAGATTTAGATTGGTCAGCTGGAGGGAGAGAATCATCTATTCAAAAAACAAGTCATGTACAGATATTCATGTATTTCAAATCCAGTGTTGGGTAAAATTACTTAGTTACAAAGTAATGCATTACAATATGTGTTGCTCTCTAAAAAGCAACTAATTGCATTAGTTTTTAAGTAAAGTCATTTGTTATGCTAATTTTTTTTATTCATTTTCTAATTTAGGCTGGGCTTGTTGGTTTGTATTTAATATAAAATAAATCTATTTTTGGCAAATGTAAAAAGTCCTTTCACACCAAACGAAAGATTGTAGCTCAAATCATTCTGGATTGCATGAAGAACAGGATTCAATTATTGCAGACATGCATCATATTAAATTTTTATTCATTTTGAGGAATTTGTATTTGTATTTGTGCAGGTGAGATGAGTATGCCATTACTTATCTTTCATGGATGTATTTTTGTTCAGGTCATGCTCTAACACATTTAACGGAGTAAAGAAATATATATGCTCATATATGCCTGTATAATTCAGTTCAAGTTAAAAGTGTTGTCCTTTCTTTCTTTCTTTCTTTCTTTCTTTCTTTCTTTCTTTCTTTCTTTCTTTCTTTCTTTCTTTCTATCATATGCAAATGGACTAAAATTAATTTTACATTTTAGTAGTTTAACTAATTTAGCCATCTAAATAAAATAAAATAATAATAATAATATACATTGAAAATGTTTAGTAATTAAAACAAATATATGTCTTCCTGTGAATCATGCTGCAAAGTGGACCAGACTTTATGCAGTTGTCATAATGTTGCCTAATAAAATCACTGTTGCCGTGACACTAGCAAAATTAAGTGCAGATCCAGACTGATCTAAAACCCGACTGCCCCAGAAAAAAGCTTGACCTGCACATGAAAGGCATTTCTGTTCTCCAGTGTTTGTTTAAGAGGCAGGTGGACTCTGGTCAGGCCGGGTGAGCGGGAAATGTCAAGCATTCCTCAGAGGCAGGTGTTTAAATTAATGCAAGACCTCACTGAAGAAGTTCACTTTCAAACATGGCAGACATTAGCTTCTGATCTGCCCTCCTGTCAGCAGATGTGAATCCCTCTGTACATGCTTCTTGAGCTCTCAGATGGTTCTTACAGCAGTAAAGACCCGGAAGAAGACTGATGCGCAGTGTTTTATTTATTGCTCTGGGTCTGCAGTAAAGAAAACTACTAAGCTTGTGGTTTTTGGGAATTCTTCCTGTAACCCAATCCTTAGTTTTCCACCTGGTATTCTTGTGAATTTAGTTTGAATGGTGTTGCAATATGTTTTTGTATTGCACACATTCCAGTAAAGGGGAAAAAACACCATGTTCCTCTAGAGAGGGGATGATTAAAGTGTGTATGCTTGGGCTGTACTCACACATATTCTGCTCGGGTTCTTCTGTCTCTGTAGTCATGTTGTGTGTTCATGCATAGTGTGTTTATTTTGCACAACTGATAGATAAATAACTGTTTAAAACTAACGAAACAAAAAAATCTATTATTATAAGGTTGGGTAGCATTCACATTTGAACCGATATTAGTACCTGAAATTACTTTACTCTCTGTGCAATAACAAAACATTTATTTCACTCAAAAAAAATAAGCCAAAACTCTATAATTTTCTATCTTTTTTTCTGTGTCTTTAAATTTTCCTGATAATCAAATAAAGGCATTAAACATGTATTTATTTTTAATCAAATGAAAGTTAAATCCTTTTATTTTTTGACAAACAAAAAAGTCTTAACAATATTTTGTTAATATCTCTTTTAATAAAAAGAAAAGAAATATTTATTTCATAATAATTGTACTCTTTTCTACAATTAAGTGGTTCATGTGGTTGTGATATTTACATTTAACATTTAATTGTTTTATTTAAATTGGACAGAAAATGGAATATATAAAGATGAACATTATGTCTGTTAAACCGCACTTTTATTTTGACAGGTTGCTGTAATGTTTCTGTTTTAAAAAAAGTTAAATTCTCATGAAGCAGCTCTGGAGATTGAGTTCCTGTGTTCATGACATCATACAGTGACCGCAGGAGTGTCAAGCATGCTTCAGTATTTGTGAAGCAGAACATGCAGGATTCATATTGAAACAGACTTCTTGTGTTCTAATATTCACAGACACTAGTCCATATCACAATTCAAATTCTGTCACTTATCACTCATTTGCAATTCGTCACCAGGTCTCTCTGTCTGTACAAGGGACTAAAATTTGGCAAACATTTTTTTATTGATTTATTGTGAATCAGTACTCTGTAGTACTGGTCTTAAAAGTCCGGTACCCAACCCTAATTATTATTACTCACACAGAACACAAATATGACATGTTTTTGTGAGCACTTCAAGTAGGGCTCCATAGCTAATTGAAGTAAAACTTAATCGTGACATGGTTTAGTGCAATTATCAAACAACAAAGGCTGTGACAAAGTGAAGCACAGCACTGTGTTCCTTTACACATGAGCAGCTCATGATCCGCTTGTTTTTTAGCATCTTAGAGTGACTCCATTCATAATAAAATGGATCTTCTATAGATCAGTTTTATCAGAAAAAATGCATTTAGATCTTTCCCCAAATCGTGCAGCTCTATTTTCAAGGCATATTTTAGCTTATTTTAGCATATAGCATCAAGTGCAGTACCATATCTACCATTGAGGACACCGAGGTCATGTCCTAGTTATTTTTTCCTGAAATTTCAAATTAGTGAAAGTTGAAATCCAGCAGTGATGATCAATCTGTGTCCGAATCCAAATGTTGTCTGTATTTTCTCCCAATTAAATTCACATTCTCTGTCTAATCTCGAGTGAAATCTCCGCCTCTATCTGTCTTTGCAGGCAGCGGCACTTGGCGTCACATTACGCTACAGATTCAGAGAGTAGGGAAACCCAGCAGACTGATTGTTTTTTCACATAAGCTAATCTTAGTTTGGTCTTGAGCAAAATGCAGACATGAAGAAGAACTTGCTTTTGAAAAATTTGACCTTAGTATTTGAAAAATCCTGGTTACACACCTGATCAAGTGGTCTAAAATTGGTTGAAAAGAATTTAAACGCCATTCCGCTTACACTATTTCCTGATTATCATTAATACAGATGGTGAATAAATTATTTGATTCCCTCAGCAGCAGAGAGGGCTGAATGAGCTCAAACCAATGTGAATACTGCAGTGTTGAACTGAATCTAAATTTGGAGCTAAATGGTGCGAGGTGAACAAAAATGTTATGTTGGGTTATGATGAGGGTTTGTGCTAATGATCCGTGCAGAGGCTGAAAAGTTCTTTATGAAAGCCTACATGTGGGCGACTGGCAGAGGTCACTAGAGACGAAACCACCTGAGGCTATATATTCCCCCCATAGTCGCATGTATTTCCTTCTAGAATTATTATTACGTTCAATTTTCATACCCTGCAGTGAAAGTATTCATTATAAAGTGAGAGCAATGCGATTTTCAACCTGCTCTTTTCTAAAGAACAAAACATTCAGAAGGCTACAATTTCTAGATTTGCACTCATTTAAGCAGTAATTACTTGAATGAGGTGTTTAAAATGGTTGCTGGTAAAGCCAGATTTCCAAGGCAAAGAATGCAAGGCTGAAAACGCCAACCACTTCTGGTTGACAACTATTCCCACAAATTACATCTAAATCAGGAAATGTTATTGCCATTTAACAGAATGTTCCACTGCCTTTAAAATTATAATGCAAACAATATAACCATAGTCAGTGAACGGGACTGTCTTTTATACAGAAAAAAAGGTGGTTGCCATCTACACATTGAATGCATACTGTAATCTATTTTTATGAAGCGTCATGTAGTTCCAGACATTTGATTTTGCCAGAAAATACAATTTCTGTTCGCTGGTGTATTTGTTCAAGCGATTACACTGTAGGCGGAGAGGGAAAGCCGTGACACGAGTGAACTCACAGTAAACTAAAGTAAACACCTTCTAGAGTTACAGCGTTCAGTAACATAAGCGCCGGGGAATCTGTGTGGTCCGGTCTCATCTCAAACGCTTCAGGTATTCAGCAAAGAGAGGGGAGCATGAACTGATCTCACCCCTGCACTCAGTGCCAATCCGTAACATTCTTTTATTTATAAGAATCAATTACTTGGAGGGAAAAGGGGCTGCTTGTTAAATCTCAACAGAAAGCTCCCCCCCTGTGGAGCATCTGATAATGAGACCACACAGAGAGCGTATCCCGCTCCTGACAGACTCCGGATCCTCTCTTAATGGGTCAGACACACTCCAGCTTCATGCTGTGTGCTCTGTGAGAATTGCATGAAAACATCGAGGCAGCACCAGATATCCAGCTACTGAACACACGTATGATGCTATACTGAGAGCTCTTCAGTCAACCTCTCACTAAAGTAAGTTATGGCAAACCTATGACAATAACATAGTTCACTCTGGACCCCTCACACCCAGCACACTCCCTCTTTAAACTGTTGCCATCTGGTCGACGCTACAGAGCACTCAGCACCAAAACAACCAGACACAGGAACAGTTTCTTCCCCCAGGC
>JAUMHP010000072.1:17180351-17204001 GCA_032361065.1 Enteromius trimaculatus | reverse complement strand
CATTGGTGATTTTAACAAGCGCAGTTTCTGTGCTGTGATGGGGCCTAAAACCTGACTGAAATTCTTCATAGATATCGCTTTTTTGTAAGAATGAGCACAGCTGAGCAGATACAACTGTCTCTAAAATTACTAAAAGTAGGGTCTAGTTGTGTTTTCTTTATAAGAGGCTTAATAACCGCCAGCTTGAATGGTTTAGGTTGAAAGTTGAATGACGTACTTGATTTTAAGCTTCAAAGTGCATCAGTATCAACCTGTGTTGAAATCAGCAAACATGTGAGTGATCTAACCCCGTGTTAAGAAGCGGACGTAACACAGGAGGTAAGTGAGAGATGATGTTTATTCACAGTAGTGGGATCAGACAACAGATGAAGACAGGGAAAAATGGTAAGTTGTAGAGGCAACAGAGAATATAGCTACAGATAATTGTTCAGTGATACAGTCTGTTTCTATTGCCTATTGTTTAGTAGGAGAGGAGGAGCGATATGGAGACATGGAGACAGGGAAGCACAACCACACACCACATTTAAGGAGGAGTCCTGGAGCCGGGAGAGAGACACTGCAATGGAGTAGCACAGAGAGGTAAGTACAGGGTGAGTATAGCGGTAAATAACAATCAGACAACGTTTAGAGTTAGTCCACTTCGCAAAAACGAGCTTGGACGCTGACTGAAGGGAGGTGTGTGGATTTATAGTGCTCTGGGTGATGGTGGTAATGAGAGACAGGTGGTGCTGATTAATACTCAGGGGATAGTGATCGTTGTGATTGGTTGGCCACAGAGATCTGGCAGAACAGTAAGTTTGTTTAAATACTTCTCAAAGCCACAAACAGGAAGAGTAAGAGTGACTAAGTTTACGATTATTTTGCATTATGACGTTTACATTCACTTGTTTACATGTCAAATGCAAAGCTCTTATAAGCTGGGCACCGGGTGATTGGCAATCAATTCGGAGTGCACAAAAGCACGGTCAAAAAATATTTGTATTTATTCTGTAAAAATATTATTTTATTCTGTAAATCTATGGCACAGGTATTAATTAAAATACCAACAGAGGACCAAGCGCGAGACCTGGCGAGCCGCTTTGAAAGCGCGTTGCACATCCCCAAAGTCATCGGATATATAGATGGTACACATATCCCTGTACTGCCACCCTCAGATGGGTACAGGGATTTTGTAAACCGTAAGAGCTGGCCATCAAACATCCTCCAAACAGCTGTGGACGAAAAGTGTTGGTAAGTTGACGTAGACTATGTGACCTTGGACCACAAAATCAGTGATTAGTGTACATTTTTTGAGATTATGATTTATACATACATCTGATATGACATTTATACATTTACATCTGAAAGCTTTCCATTGATTTTTTTAGGATATGAGAATATTTGGCTGAGATACAACTATTTGGAAATTTGGGTTAGGGTTAGAATACTGAGAAAATAAGTTCTTAGCAATGTATTTTGTAATAAACAATAAGTTTTGATACATTTACAGTAGGACATTTACTAAATATATTAATGGAAGATGATCTTAATGTCCTAATGATTTTTGGCATAAAAGAAAAAAAAATTGACCGTCTTGACCTCTAAAATGTATTTATGGCTATTGCTACAAATATGTATTTTTAGAAATATCATTATCTATTGCTTACTCCTGAACATCTTTTTCAGCTCCTGGAATGTAAATGCCAAAGTGCTCACGATACAAATGTTCTGAGACAGTCAGACCTCTTTAACAAAGCTCACCTACTGCCCAAGGTAGATCATATAAATTGAAACACATAAAAAAAATAAATAAAAAATATTGCCCTAGCTGTGCAATCAAGTTGACAAAACAAAAATAAGATAATTCTTTATTAGGTTTTTGTAATGTACTTTGCAATTGCATTATTAGATTAATGAATGAATAACTTGTTGTGCAATTTATTGTGGCATACCAAATTACTTTTTGTCTTTAGAGTGTGACAACAATTCAAGACACACCAGTCCAGGGGGGGTTTCCAGTAGCAGAAAAGCCAAACACTCAGTATTGTGGCTACCGTTCTCCATCATGGTGTTCAGGAATCTCTGCTCCCTCTCCTAACTTTGAAGCAACTGTGCCGCAGCCCATTGATTTTGCTTTACCGGCATCCTTTCAAGAAAATCTTGATGCTGCGAAAAGCATGTAGACATAGCATATGATTATTTATTTTTCTGATTCTCCTGACCCTACAAACATCATGAGTTTTAAATGTAAAACACAAAGAATAAAATTAATTCATAACAAATTATAAATTCTCCCAATTTACATTCACACATTACTTTAATTTATTTATTTTTGTATTTATTTAAATCTTATTTTTATTATAAAACCAATAAAGAGAGAGAGAGAATTAAACAACTAAAGTAATCTGTGCTAGTCGCCGAATGGTCTAGTTGAGTGGACCCAGCAAAGTCTTCGGATTCATCACATTCATCTTCTGTACAAAGATAAAAACAAACAAGCTTACAAATGGCTTCATTAAATAAAGAAAGCACTCCCTGTCACAAAGACAGTTTACAATGGTCTTAAATATTACAGTTATCCTAACATGATGTGAGCGCTGCAGAACATTTGAATAACAGGTATAATGTTACTGCTTACCTTCAACTTGCCTGCCGCCCGCATCTTTTTCCCCGATTGCAAATCCAACCCATTGTCACTTGCTGTGGCTAGAGGTCTGGGACTTACAATTTAGTTTAAAATATCATAGTAGAGTAGATTGGCTGTGTTAGATCCACTGTGTATGTCACAAGCACATGTGCACTCTGGTCAAAGCTGCAATATTGCGATTAAGGTGTTTACATGCCTGTATATAATAAAGTATTAAAGTTATTATCTTAATCGCATTATTATAATCAAAGTATTGCGTTTACATGAGGTAAAGTTTAATCGCAATATTGCCAAAATCATTATAAACGCATTAAGAGGGTCCATGTACACGCACTAAATGTGACAGAGAGGAGTCGCTGTGAAAAGACAAAAGGGAAAGAACAGAACACAGAGAATCAAGGCATTCTCTAATGGAGAATGGAGAAACTAAATTTGTATTCACATTTTCAAATCCTGATGAAGGCTAATTCAAATCCCGGTCGGGAAAATACATTAGCAAATAATGCTGTAGACAGTTTTCTGAAACGGTTGTAGTAATGGGCCAAAAGATGAATGAAGACGAATGAGAGAACACGTGTCAGAATTGAGATCTTGGTAGTCTCTCACAGTTCAAATGTTCAGATTCATGACTATGGTCTTAAAGGCTAAGCATTTGAGACATAGTTTAGAAAATGTTGAAACTGGAGAGAGAGGGTCTGAGGTACCAAGAAAGACACATGCCAGTTCAGTTTAGTGGAATCATCTGTGATGCCAAACCTGCCAAGGCGTTCATCAAATTAGTAAAGCCCTTCCAAGGGTATCGTGGATCCTAATATGGATGCGAGGACTGAACGAGACAGGGATGTCTGCAGGACATGCAGCTGTTTTAAGCAACAAACATGAAAATCTTAAGAAGAATTTGCTAAAAGCCTCAGGGGACTGAATGAAGCTGACAGATGGAAAGCGACTGAAATCAGACAATTAAAGCCGTTCACAGGGAAGAAAGGCCACATTACAGACAACTGTTGAAAGAGGCTTTCCTTGTTTGTTGATCAGATGATGAAGTCCAGTTTGAGGCTCTGGATGAGTGCAAGGCCCTCACATGAGAAACTGAACAGGGGTGCGTTTTCCAAACGACAATGAAACTCGCTGATTAACCACCACAATACTATGCATTGTTTTGGAAACGAACTAGCAACACACGACTGTGTGACCTCCAAGACGCTGATGTATTGAACATGACACATATTGACTAATGTACTACTTTAGTTCACTGTCATTTTTATTTATTTGATCTTTGCATCATCGCGCCTGTCTGGTCTGTATAAAGCCTCAAGCCCAGATCCAGTACTTCGCAAAGGATTGTCAATTTACCTGCCTTACCAAGCGTTATTCTAATGTTTATACTCGGACCCATTGCCTGCCTTATTGTTTCTGCTTATTGGATATCCCCTGTGTTTGATTCCAGATCGGACTGCCTACCTGTTACTGACTTATTGCCTGTTTACTGTAACCTGTCTCTGCCTATTGTTCTTAATAAACTTCCGCATATGGATTCACATCCTGCATCAGTGTATCCGTTACAGAATAGTTTCTCTAAATGTTCCAGTACCAGAACGAGATGCTCAAGAGTTACCAGGAACAGCATAACATGTTGCAGTCGGTCAATGAACACCTGACAAATAACATCTGGCTCTTACCTTCACCTCCAATGGTAAGATTTGCCATACCTGATAAAATTCTGGGAAAGTGATCGAATGGACCACTGCAGTTTGGGACTGTGAATCACGAGTTATCTGTGGATTATTTTCTTCAACAGCTTCGAGAAGCAGGAGGTCGGGATGTGCAGTTGATTTAACTGACTCAGGGTAAACGCACAGCTTCAGAGTTCACCATAAAGTTCCGAACATCAGCAGCACAAAGTGGATGGAACGATGTATCGCTGAAAGCTATGTTTTGTATCAGCCTTGCAATGGAACTGCAAACTGAGTTGGCCTGCGAAGGGGAGGATTTGTCTTTTTCTGACTTTGTGACTTTAACGATTAAAATTGATTGACCTCATGAGACAAGTTCCCGGAGGAATCGAAAGGCATTACCCACTGTCCAAATCTCCTCATCCAAGGAAACTTGTCAAAGGAAACCCAACTTATCATGTTTATCAAAAAAAGAGCGAGAACGCTGCTGAATACACCAGCTATGTTTCTGCTGAGGTGAACCAGGCCATTGCAGTCTTGGATGTCCACTCAAACTGCCAACATCCAAGTTGAATATTCATCATTTTTACCTGCTCCAAAATAACTTGCTGTTTTTTTGGACGTTGATACTCATTTTACGCATTTTGAATTAACGGCAATGATTGTCTGAGGAGCAGCCCTGAATCTCATCAGCCAACAAACCATCCAAGAATAAAAGATACCCACCCTGCCATGTACGCAACCCATTAAAATCAAATCAGTGAATGATGAACTCATTGGAGTAGTAATCACCCAGCAGACTGTAACCCTCACATTCACGGCTGGACTGTTTCTTCAGGAATCCATCACCCTCTATGTAGTGGAGATCATTTTTTGAACATCCCTCACTATCCGTTCATGATCCTGACATTTCCTGGTTCAATGCTGGGCTAATTAAATGGTCTTCCTTCTGCATCAATCACTGATTTAAATCCACACCACAACCATGTTACACTACTAGAGTCCTGAAGTGCAGTCTATTATCAAGATCATCAAGATTATCAACATGTTATCAACAATTGTCTGAGGTCTTCAGTAAATCGAAAAGACCATGGGATTGTGCCATAGATCTCCTTTCCAATGCTATGCCCCCTAAGAGTAAAGTCTACCCACTTTCCAGAACAGAGAGTTAGGCTATGGAGGAGTATATTGAGGATTAATCAGGATTAATTCGACCCTCAACTTCACCAGCGGCAGCTGGGTTTTTCTTTGTAAGCAAAAAAGATGGAGACCATGAATTGATTTCAGAGGATTAAATAATGTCACCATCAAGTTCTGTTACCCACTTCCTATTGTGTCATCTGCTCTGGAACAACTTCGAGAAGCCACAATATACACCAAATTGCATCTCCGGAGTGCATATAATCTCATCAGGATCAAGGAGGGAAACGAGTGGAAGACCGCATTTCTCACCACAGGGGACACTACGAATATTAGGTGATACGTCTTGCTAATGCTAATGCTCCAGCTGTCTTCAAATCCTTCATAAGTATGTAATTGCCTACATTGATGACATCCTTATCTATTCAACGTCAGAGCATAATCATATCAACCATGTCAAGACAGTACTGGAGAGATTATTGGAGAATCAATTATATGTCAAGGCAGAAAAATGTGAATTTCATGTCCGTAAAACTTCTTTCCTGAGTTATTATATCAGTCACCAGGGGATCAAGATGGACGAGGCCAAGGTCCAGGCAGTAACAGAAGTGCAGCAGCCCACTTCTGTTAAGGAATTACAGAGATTTCTGGGTTTTGCTAATTTGTATAGATGCTTCATCAGAGATTACAGTACTGAGGCTGGACTTCTCTGCTAAAGAACAAGCCCAAGCAACCCTATTGGAATAAGGAGGAAGATCACGCATTCACTACTTTAAAGGAGAGATTCACCACAGCCCCCATCTTGAAACATCCCGATCCCAGCCTACCGTTCATCCTCGAAGTCGATGCTTCAGACTGTGGGATAGGGGCTGTGCTATCCTAGCGACACGGGCAACCTGGTAAAATGTATCCATCAACCACTGCCCATTCCCCAATGACCCTGGTCCAGTCTTTCAATTGACTTTGTCACGGACTAACCCCTATCCAAAGGGTTTACCACCATCCTGGGGATTATGTTTTAAGTTTTAACTCGTTCCCCTCAAAGGATTACCCACCACTACGGACACAGCACTGGCATTATTTGAACACGTCTTCAGGGTATACTGATTGCCAGAGGATATCGTCAATGGCTGTGGAACGTCTCAATCATATCAAGTAAAGGAGTTACTGGACCTGCGTCGACGAGTCCAGCTCCAATACTGGTAGACTGGGAGGGCTATGGTCCTGAGGAGAGGTCCTGGGTAGCTGCCAGGGATATCTTAGATCCGTCTCTCACCAGGGAGTTTCACTGAGCCAGACCTGACCATCCTGCACCACGACCACGGGGACGCCCACATAGAGCTCCAGGAGTCGCTCCTAGAGGGAGGGATTCTGTAACATCAAGCCAGCAGAGGGAGCCCTCACCCGAGTACTGTCTCTGCTGACTCTGCACTCACTTCCTGTCTGGCCTGTATAAAGCCTCAAGCCCAGATCCAGTACTTTGCGAAGTATTGCCAGTTTACCTGCCTTACCAAACGTTATTCTCCTATTTATTCTGCCTGACTACTGTGTATGATTCTGCCTGTTCCTGACCTATGATTTCTCAGATTTTCCCATTGTTCTGGTACGTTGATTGGACTGATGTTAATGTTTATACTTGGAGCCTTTGCCTACATTATTGTTTCTGCTTATTGGATATCCCCTTTGTGTGATGCCAGATCGGACTGCCTACCTGTTACTGACCTATTGCCTGTTTACCAAAACCCGTCTCTGCCTATTGTTCTTAAACTTCCGCATATGGATTCACATCCTGCGTCAGTGTATCTATTACAATAATGCATGTTAATTTGCTTAGCCCATACATCTTACTAGAGAAACTGTGCTTCAAACCACAGGTCCAAAGCTGTAGTTCCAACCACGTGCATTTGTGACGTTAATTGCGAACATTGGTTTGAACTTTGATGGTAACGACAGAACTTGCCACCATTGTAGGCTAACCATTGGGAAATGCACCCAAGAACGGTTCAGTCTGATTGTTAAAAGTCTTTAAAAAGGCTAGCCTGTTAATCAATCTATATACATATTTCACTTTACTGTGTTATATTAAATTTAAATATGCTGTGAGGGAGTTTCAGGGGAAGTCACTGTAAATTTGACATGTTTCTCTCAACTGTGAACAATCTATATTGTTTCCCTTTTAATCCCCCCCCCCTCTTTTGTGAAGTCATGGCAGTGCAGGCATTAGTTCTTACCCACTTTATTTAAAGTCTTATTTGAAGAGATGAAAAATACAACTATTCATTTAAAGTTGTTGAATAATATCTGTAGAGATAATTTATTGTTATTGTGAGTAGGAAAAAAATTCTGATTCTGATTTTTCATTTGCATACTTGTATTTCTATGCATATTAATTTAATATTAACTAACAAGGCAAAAACACTTTAGACCAGGACGATTTTTTATGCACTATATATGGTGCTGATGTTGGTATATGACAGACAAAAGCACCAGTTTGTTTGTTGTTTTTGTAAATACAGCAGCCTTTAATTCTATCTTTAGCTGTTTGTTCTGATTGCGTTGCATTATTTGATATATTTACTCTGCCTGTGTCAAGAAAAAAGTGAACTGAAAATGAAAATGAGCTTGAAAGAATTTTAACAGTAAATGGCTGCAGGCTGACCAACTCCACAAATTCAGAGTATTGCAAAATAACATTTGAAAATCACTTGTTTAATAATTGTTTTCACAGCTATACAACAAATTGAATAAGTCACAGAAATAGAGGTTATGAAATTGTTGCATAAAATGTATCACATCTAGTGATAAGTCCATGTACAGGAAGTATAAAAAATCATATATATATATTTATATACTAGATAACTATAATAAATTGGCAAGATGTAAACAGTTCATACATATGTGCATACATGACGCCTGCGTCAGAGAAAAAAAAAAAAACGCAACTGAAGGCAGCAAATGGTGAATAACCGTCCGTGAAGAATCATCCAGTTAACATGTCCAACCATTTAATGAGTGTTTTCATCAATTCAGAACAACCTAGAAAATTCTTTCCAAAAAACTAAATGGACTAAAACAAATAAGGCACTTTATGACCAAAAAAAAAAAATGGAAAAAACTATCCCACAAAAGTTTTGCGACTGCCAACACACAGGCCATCCGTGTGGTTTTCTTTTTTGCTTTGTTTAGTCTCTAAACTCCAACCTCGCAGGTCAGAGATGCCATGCTCTCTTTCCTAAAATGTCCAAGTGCTTCGAGCCAAGTGCTTCAGCTAGCTTGAGATGAGCTAACCTGTAAACAGTAACGTGGAAATGTGTGGTTCCTTCTCATTTGGCCTCCACCTGCTCCAGGAGAGGGTTGGCCTCTTTCTCAGGCGTCTTGATGCTGTCCGTGCTCACGATGCAGGTGGGCCGGTGACGATTGAGCATCAGTATGAGCTGCTGGCGTTCATGCTTTAGCTCCTCGATCTGTGCTTTCAGCTCCGAGTTCATCATCTCTAGACGCTCGGATTCCTTCGGTGAAGAGTTGAAGGCATATTAATACATATGTTGATACAGAACTGAGGGGGGTAACACATTACAAGTTACGCAGTCAGATTACTTATTAATGTTACTGGTCAAGTAATGCATTGAATATACAAGAAAATATTGGACCCCCAGTGACAAAAAGTAACGTAATATATTACTTTCTATAAAAAGTATTGCAGTTAGTAATTTTTTGCAATATTGTAATGCATTACTTTTATATTTACAAGAACATGTATTTTTAATTGTCCTGTTAAATGATTAATTGTGATTAATTGCATCCAAAATAAAAGGTCTTGGTAACACTATCTATGAAGCCTGTATTAATAATAATACATTATAAGGGGATCCTTAAGACTTTATAATGAATGCATAATGCATTATAAAAAAAACAACTTATAATGTGTTAGAACATCTCATGAACAATCATAAAAACAATTGTAATACATCATAACATAAGAGATTATTTATGACACACCATATTGCATCTACATTGTTTATAATGTACTATTGTTTATTTAGGATCTGTCGTATTACACATTCATCTGATCTGATATCTGATCTTATGGCTGATCATACTCTTGTAATCACAAATAAGTAAATATTATGACACATTAAAACTGTTCTTATGGATATTCATGAGATGATGCAATATATTATAAAGTTGGTCATAATACATTATGCATTCCTTATAATCCCCTGATATAAGAATATAATGTATTATAAATACAGACTTCATAGAAAGTGTTACCAGGGTGTTGTTTGCATAATATCTGTGTATATTTATTATACATGCAGTATATATTTTGAGAATATTTACATGTATTTGCTTGTCTATATCAACATTCATATAACATATGTATATTTTATATGAAAAATGTATATTTCAAATATATACATGCGTGTGGGAATTTACATAAATATATTTATATAATAAACACACACATACATATATATTATGTAAACAGAACCTTTTATTTACTTTTTAAAATGATGTTATATGATATTTTAAAACAAGTAATTTTTAACGTTTTCCCATTTATTCGCTGACATCTGTCCCGATCTGAGAGAAACCGTGAGTAACTCTTGTGAGTAACTCTTGTGAGTAACTGTGAGGCTCTTCTTTCAGCCCGAGGCTTATTCATCTCACTTTTAGTAAGAAAAAGCCCTTACAGTTGCCAAAATATTACTTTTGGGCTTTTTGAATTAAAAATAAACAAGCAACTCTATCTCAGGTGACAAAGAGCGATGCAAAAGTAACATAATGCATTACCTTCCATGAAAAGAAACATATGTAGTTACGCATTATTGTAATAACTTTACTTTTACTTTTAAAAGTGATTTTCCAAAACGGAGACTTTTACAGAAAACGTACCCTTTGTAGATACTCTGTTCTTTCTTTCTTTTTGTTTCGACATCTTGCTGCTGCCACTTTGTTTTTCTCTCGCCTTCTTTTCCTCCGCTCTTCCTCTTCATCTTTCTATATGAGCAAAATAACACATTTCCTACAAAATGAGTATGTGCCAAGAAAGTACTTCATTTGTTTAGGAAACCACTTAAAACATTCAATTCACCTGAAAATTCAAGCAAGCTGAATTCTGTACAAAAATAAATAATAATTCAAAAAGAATAAAACATTTCGAAGCATAGAAAAAGCCCCTATGTCTCCGCTGGTGAATTTATTAAAAAGTTTGAGTAGACTGATCATTATTACCAGCATGACCACAAAGTGACACTGTGCCGCTGATCATAATTTATTTCTGGTTCTGCTTTATTTATATATATATAAATGCACTGAGTGTGCTGGAATCAGCCAGTAATCATAATCAGTGTGTATGAATCAGTGCTCTCTGCTGATCACATAAACCCAGCCAGGATGGATGCGATTGTGAAATTACGGCAGCATTTTATAATGCAAGTCATACAAACTTCTTTGTTGAATAATATTCAATCAGTCTGCATTAAAGGAAGAAAATGTGATTAGATGGAAAGTTACTCCTTCTCAGGCCATCCAGGATGAGTTTGCTTCTTCATCTGGTTTGGTGTCTCAGCAATTAGAATTTGATCGCTTCCAATTCTTATTGATTCATCGTTTCAATTTCAATGCGGTAAACATATTTATAATGTGGGGGTTTTTTGTTTTGTTTTTTATTGCTGCTGAATACAATGAACAAAAATCAGCAGGCATAAAAACTGAACTTGGACCTGATTAAGAGCTGTTAGTGTGCAAAAATATAGCTGCACAATTTTTTTTTTACCAGTGGACTGAAGTGCTGTGGATTATTGTGATGTTTTTATCAGACTCATTCTGACGGCACCCATTCACATCCATTACTGAGACACCGATGCAGACACATGTTTCTCCAGATCTGATAAACAAACAAACTCATCCTGATCTTCTTTTATTTTTAGTCAAACACTAAATGAAAATGCAGGGAACATAGCTAAAATATATATATTGAGATTCAACTGCATCTTTAAGCTAAACAGTACAGAAACTTTTGCACTGCTTGTTACGGTGCTGAATATTTTTATGCATTTGAAGTTTTTCATTAATGTATAAAACAAGGTTTTCCTGGTTTTGTATGTCTCAAGTCTATAAATCATCAATAATGCCACTATGAAGTTGTTTTCCGTCTGTCGCTGTGTGAAAGCTTGATATGACTGGGTCAACACTGTATTTTGCTTTAATGTTTCATTTGTGCTTTACTTGTGCACAGATGCACAGTCTATCCACTAGATGGAGTCACAGCAGTTTGGTAGGAATGCAGTTTTGTGCCAGATGTGCGTACTAAAACCTGATGTAAGATTTACTTTGTAACTTCATTCAGAAATTCCCAGTTAACTGCAATAATCACATAGAATAAACAAGTACCATTTAAACATGCAATTCTGAAGCAGGAACAGGGAAGTCTTGTAAAATGCCTTCTAATAATTGTATTTACATTTTATTTTATAGTTTTATTTACATCTTCAAAATGAATCCAGTGCATGCACTACAGATGTTCACGAAAGCAATATCAAATAACGGACTGAACAATAATGCACACAAACAGCACTCTCTATGTGATAAAACTGACTGAATCCAGATGATTAAATCAGTTTATAGCTCTGCTATCAGGTTTGGGTTTCCTGCAGATGAATCGTTTAGATGCATAAACTAAACAAGCCTCACATACCGATGTGCATTAATTCAATCAGATAAACCGACAGCACCGTTGCCTAAAGATGGAGGACGAAAGGCGCTCACCTCGGCTTTAATAGGGAGCGTTCGCTTGCCCAGCTTCCCCAGGAGGTGTAAAGGGGACAGCATGGCCCCGAGGTTGCAGAGGTCGGCGTATTTCAGGTGTTCGGTCAGTGAGGTGGCAGAGATGCCCGCTAGAGGCCCCAGACTGGGCAGGGAGCCGGCGGTCACCGAGGGGTCCGGTATCTGTCCCGGCATCACGTCACAAACACCCGTGACCACAGCTGCAGAAAACACCAGAGCCATCATCAGAGCACTTCTCTTTTAAATTTAAGGTGAGCCACTGCAGGTGAATAGGTTAAAAAAGTAACTAGTAGTTATCGTCTTACTTACCTAGTTGATTGATTACATTGATAAATGCAAAGATTCTTTTGCATTACAAGTTTTCTGAAATGTAAGATTTAAATGCAAATGAGGCAGTATTTAATGAAATATATGTTAATTTGCATCCATTTCTAGTACAGCAATCTAAACATTGGATGAAGTCAGTTTTAAAATCCTTGTTGTTTTATCCATATTAGAGTCAAACGTTTTTACAGAGGGAATCTCATTTTGCCTCTCCATGACCAGACAGAAAACAGTATATATTCACATTCATGGGGAAATGAAATGTTGTATATAATCAATCAAATTATATACGAACAACTCTAACAATATAATGTATATGAACAACTGTAAAAACTTATATACAGGAATAAAAATGTGCAGCTTGGTCAGTGCTATTGAAGTGGAGATTTATGATTCATCTTGAGAAAATACTAAATATGTTATGCAACTAAAATCTACTGACACAAATAGATCAAGTGCTATAAAGAAACACTTCACAGTGTCTTTTGGATGTTTGGTTTTTACTAGTCTGAAAAAAAAAAGCCCAAAATCTCTAACTTGACAGGTGCATGAAAAAAAGTCGAATTATTTTCATTTCAATTATAACTCAGAATTATTTTTAGAAAGAATTTATTTATTTTTTTAGTTTTTTTGTAGTTACTCTACTACTACAAAATATGTAATTAGACTATACCCTGCATATATATAAATGATTATTTAATCAATCAAATGCCACTGTGGCCCATTGCATGGCCGCTTTCTGCACTGTTTTCATTCAATTAACTAAAGCTAGAACCTAACCTGATGATAAAGTAAGCTTCTAGATTGGGTTTTCTCTTTGTTGTTCGCTCGGTTTTTTTTAAACACCTAACTCATCTATGCTTTGTTCGTTGTTGAAGTAAATGAACTGTTTTAAACAGCTGCTTGAACACAATCAATTTTTGATGAAGGTGTTTAACATTAGTAAAACTATGAGCTTGTCACGGTGTCTGTCTGTTTTAGTTTCAGTTTTTGTCTTCCTGTTTTGGTTTCATTCTTAGTCCACATGTCATGACCGTATTTGGAGTTTCCTGTGTTCGTTTGTCATTAGTAGTTGATTTGCTCCCAGCTGTGTGTCACGGGTGTTTTCAGTTTCCCTCTCGTCTCATCATGTATTTATTCTGTGTCTTTTGAGTTCTCCCTTGTCGGTTGTTAAACGTGCTCCTGTTTCTGCTCACAGTTTCTTTCTGTGTTCTCGTTGCCTTTATTTGCTTAAAAGTTGATCTCCATGCCTCACACGCAACGATACAGAGCTAACTTTAAGGATCAATATAACAAGCACGGTTCAGTACTGGTTTCCTTTTATAGTAAAGCACTGTTTTTAGCATGATGGTACCATCTTAAATCAGTTTATATCTGTATTGGTGTGATCCAACCTAGCTACCTCTAATATTTACCAGCATGCTAACATATTTGAATTAAACATGCCACTGCATTTCTGAATGGTGATGCAAATGAATCAGAGATTTGAATCGGTTCATTCACAAGTTTAAATTTACAAGACATTTATGTATTTAGCTGACTTTTTTTATCAAAGCAGCTTACAGCAGGAGAACAAGAGCAGGTTGTCAAACACAATGCCACGCTTATTAGAGAGCTAGATTAGGAAACAGGCCAGAGGAGAGGAGTGTCTCAGTTTTTAACGGATTCCTGAAAGATGAGATGAAGTTCAGGAGGAGTCTGGAAGCACAGAGAGAGTAAAGAAGCTCCCTTATCTAATCTGTATTTATATTTTACTATTCATTTCAAGGTTCTTTTTATGTATTTGCATCAAAGTGATCACAATGATATCATGATTATCCACTATTGCTATGGTCGATGGGTAAAAGCGACATACATAGTTGACATAAATAGAGCTGGTTAAAATACTGCAGATACACACAACTTTATTAGAAGCTGTCAGAAAAAGGTGCAAAAGCTGTCACTGGAGCAGCACCTTTTCAAAAGGTATCTTATTTACCCTAAAGGGCGCACATCAGTACCTTAAAAGTACATATTAGTACCTTAATTTCACATACACACACACACCCATACATATGTGACCCTGGTCTTAAGTCGCTGGGGTATATTTGTTGCAATAGCCAAAAATACATTGTGTGGCTCAAAATTATTGATTTTTCTTTTTTGCCAAAAATCCTTAGGATAGTAAGTAAAGATCATGTTCCATGAAGGTATTTAGTCAATATCTGTCCCGATCAGCTGGATGTACCAGCCCAGTCTTGGATGGCACTCCAGCATCATACGAACTCTGTACTTAAACGCTGGATGTGTTTGTGTCGTCATGGTTCATCTCCGTGTTACTATTTCACTCGTGTTCTCGTTCGCCCTATCCTATTGCCCTATCTGTCCAAATCATACATCAATGAGAAGATTATTTATTCAGCTTTCAGGTCATGTATAAATCTTAATTTCAGAAAATTAACACTTACGACTTTGTTGTCCAGGGTCACACACACACACACACACACACACATATATATATATATATATTATCTATATAGTAGTAGAGGATCATATTGGATTCAGATTCATTTCTGCCTATAATCTACCTATAATAATTTCTGATTTAAATCCTGAATAATTACAGAAAATCCTGTAAAATTGTTCATTGTCACACATTGTTGTCAGCAAGTAGTGCACTCTTCAGAAAGTGAAATACAAGAAAGAGTTTCATCACTAAAAAGCCGACACGCAAGTTTTCAAAAGGAATCCGAAAGTGCAACATTTCTTAACGCGACTCCTCTTTTCTCAGAAAAACGTCACCCTTGCAACCCCAGCAGAACTGAAATACCAACCGATCAGCATCAAGCTCAAATTCACATCTGTCACTGGAACCAGACTCAATAAAGAACTAACCAGAAAACAGTAATGCTGAATATAACACACGTGCATTGTGCCCATACAGTAAAATATCCCGTCTCTCCTCACATCTGACAAACGCACAGAACACGAGCACTTACAGACCCTTGGCAAGAGAAGTTGCTCTTTTCCCCTTTTTATGAGAGGCACAAAACTAGACCCAGACACATTCCCCTTTAAGCCGTGGAGAGAAGAACTGAGCGCGTCAGCCAAGATCCGCCCGCTACCAATGTTTCCTCGATCCAAATCTGTGCACTGTTCTCTGTGTCAGCCGAGAGGAATGTGGCCGCAGAGGAACAGGACAATGTCATCAGCCTACATCAGTCCTCCTCAAATCAAAACCTTTCAGATTCTGTAGAGAACATTCTCACTGAAGAACTACAGAGAGACCAAACACCAGTGCTGTTGTAGTTACGTGAAATAAAATACTTATCATGTAACTAACTCATGATGTAGATGTAACAGACAGCTACTGTGACACACGTTACACACCGAGTCTGTCACACAGATACTCAACTCCAATCTTGATACACTTTATTTTAAGTAGCTTATGTCTGTGTACTTGAACTTATAATTACGTTGTATAAAGTCTGCAATATATGTGTGACAATTCTTTTGTCTATATAAGTATCTGTGTAACAGACTCTGTCTGTAACAAATGTGTAACAGCAGTCACATCTGCATAATTACAAGCTGTTTCATAACTTATGATAAGTACATTACTAGTTGATTACTCTGTATTATGGACACCTTAAAAATACAGTGTTGCCACAAGGGTTAGGGTTTGTTTTAGGGGTGAACAACTCATTGTTATTATAGTAGTAAGTACAATTTGAAAAAACTGGGTAATTTTCAATCATTTAAAGCAGACAGGTTTAACCTTACAGAAGAATTACTGTCAGACTTCCACAATCCTTTATCACTGAAGTAAGATTATAATCATTTTGATTTTAAAGCCACAGCCACCACAAAATCTCAGACTTCCCTTGAGATTACTCCAGATACTTGACCATGACATAAAAATGGTTTAATAGCAACGATTATGCCTTTGAAATCAACTCTTTGCGTTGTTATTATGACAATGGCATGGTATATACATAAACCCATCAAATAAAGCGGTCATCAAATAAGCATGTGTCGTATCCTGTATCCTAAAACATTACTGTCTCATATTTTAGAGCAGTCTATGAGATTTATAAAAGAAACCGATTCAATCTGTATTTGGTAAAAGAAAATCAGATTTAATCCCTATTATAATTGTTCAAAGTTTCACAAGTAACTGTAATTTAACTACAAGTTTATTTTAGTTGAATTAAGTAATTTACTTACATGTAACCAGTCACTTCCCAACACTGAAAGCTACATACACGCTCTTCTTGAAGAAGCGGCCTTATGATGACACAAGAAATGACTGCCATATGTGAACGACTGCACGGCACACAATGCTTCTGACTCAGAGGAAGTTCAATTAGTCTGTGCTAGAACAAGCTATCATTGCTCATACCGAGAGTTAGTCACTTAAACAGGCTACTAATACAAGCTCATTTCTGTCATGGACTGATTCCTTAAATTCTGCAGCTTGAGGTGTAGTGTGCTGTACTTTTCATTTCTGCCAGGCGGGTGATGATCTGTGTGAAAGAGTAGTATCTAGAGACCTTGCGATGCACCAAATTACAGCAAACAATAATTTTCAGCTGGAAATGTATTTTCGGTTTCAATTAAAATGGTGCAGCACTTAATGGATGGCTTGTTCTGACAGCGTCAGTGTTTGTTTTGGTCAAAGATAAACTACATCAGGTGAACATGCCAGATGTGTGGATGCTATTGCTGACTTTACTGCTACATAGATTTCTCGTTTTTAATCTTTTAGTTTGTGCTGTTTTCAGATAAAGTGGGGACTAAACATTATCTGTAGCTCACCTGTCATCCAATAATCACAATGGAATGAGTACGGAATGAAATCCGCGGGGATTAGGAACGGCGCTCCTGACCGTGACTCGAGAACAGGACTCTCAGAAATCGGGAACGGCGCTCCTGGCGGTGACTGCGGAACATGATTTTTTTTCATACGGTGGTACATGCACTTTTTTAAGCTGTTTGGACTGAAACGTGTGTTGGGAGTAAAAATAAAGATCCACAGGTAGTTTTCTTTTGATTTAATAAAAATAAGTTGCCCCTTCTGAAATCAAGCCATTCTCAAATGCATGTTGATGTGGCGTCACACCGACAGAGGCCACACCCACAATAGATGATTGACAGCAGCGTGTCACACAGACCGAACTGAGCCGTCATCAGACCGAGACGCAGAGACAAGCAGGAGTCCTAAGAGATTGAGCTGTTTTGTTGTTGAATGTATTAATGAACAGAGCAGTAGTGATTTACCCCGACATCTGAGAAGACTGAAAGCAGAAGATCAATGTTACGTTTGGTTCTGAAGGGAAACGCGCCCTTGATCATGTTTTGTTGAAATGTTTATGTTCGCACAAATCATTCATGATCCAGCCTCACCTGCAGAAGCAGTGAGTATAATGTCTTTTAATGAATCTTTGCAAATCATCTTTCCTAATAATGTGCTTATTAGCAAGTTTCACTATGAATACGGCTAAAAAAAGACTCTCTGAGAGTGACTCGAAAAGAGGGGCGGAGTCAGCGGAGCTCGTGAAGATTTAAAGGGGAAGTACACTATCTTTGAGAAATTTGAAAACAAACTATATTACAAACTTTCCATTAAGACCCTATAAAATCATATTAGCTAGAGTAAAACTGGGTTTGTATGACCCCTTTAAAGCAGATGCAATTTTTATAAATACACACACATATATATATATATATAATAATGCTGTGTTCTCATTAGTGTCTGCCAGGTTCAGCTGTGTTCCATTTCCTGTTTGTTTGTGTATATTAAGCCCTGGACAGCTACTGTCGGGGTGAGTTGTTGAAAGTTTTATCTAAAATGTTTCTTGTGACTTTTCCTTGATTTTTTGATGAATTTTGGACTTTTGGACTATTTCTATGGATTATTATTAAAATATCTTAAACAGCATTTGGACCCGCTGTCTGTTGCCTCCAAATGCACAATTATAACTGTATATATATATATATATATAATAACAAAGCCCCTACATATTTTTTGATTATTAAAAAGCTCCTTAATTTATCAAACTATTAAATATGAGACATAATTGAAACACAGTAATCAGCACACTGTATTCAATATAAGCTTATATTCTATACGAACTCAACAAATAGCTCATACCTCCCTTTAGTCTTTATTTCCGCCAATATACTAATCAAAAGCATGTGATCAAGTCTTTCGTGAGCTGTTGGACTTTCAGAAGGTATATGAGGTGTGCCCTTTCTGTCTACACACACACACACACACACTCCATCAACACAAGCCATCTCACTGAAAGCCCCAATGGAAAAACGATTTCCACCGTAAAATTCACCATCTTTGAAACTTTTAGCACACTTCCAAATAAAACTTCATACGAACCAGTCAAGACAAGTATGTATTGAGGGAATGACAGCATGAAGGATTTGGAAAAATAAACAGAATACAACACTGTTCTCTTTGTTTAGATTTGCACTGGAAAGTCCTATAGAGCAGCGTAATTCAGAGCCTGAGAGCGCCGTCCTCGCTAACACTGCCTCTCCGCTGCCACCGTTAACTCATCTGATATTAATACTTTGCTCCATTATCACAGATAATGTGTCGCTCTAATTGATCGATTGCCCCATTATTGTGGACAGTCCTGCAAAGATCCAGGGAGGAATGCAGCGTAACTCGCTGAAGAAGCGAAGAAGCCTGCCGCAGATGTGATTTGATCATGCCGTTCGTCCAAACAGAATATAAACAACAAGCAAAATGAATACAATAATCAATCTATGTTCACCACAACCAAGCAGAACAGCACACCCGAGGGAAATTATGTTCAGCTTTTAAACTAATAGGAGTTTAATAGGCGGTTCAGGAGTTGGTCTGAAATGGTCCAGCGTGAGGTAAAGCCTGTATCTGTGTGTGCTGTGCACTTACATGCTTACAGGAGTAACATATCGTTAGCATAACAACAGACTAACTTCATACTGAATCGATTGAAAGTCGAATCTCTCGAGTGCATAATGTATGCAGAGCATCAGATCAGCTATTAATGAGGTTCATTTAGTCCTGCAGGGTGAAGCACAATGAAAGCTTTTCTTTCGGAGTTATTTTTCCACTGTTTCTTATTATTAAAGAAATGTCATCCTATACATCAGAGCTTGAAAACTGGCACTAAGAAAACTTTTATAATCATCAAATGGAGTTAAAAACTGATTTTTTAAATATATATTTTTTTAAATATTAAATATTAAATGCTTTAAATATCCCAAAACACTTCAATAAAACAACATTTCTGAATAGAAGAGTGTTTTCTTTCTTCAGATGCTTGATTTCGTTGCATTCATTAATTTAGTATAAATAAGTTGAATTAAGTATACAGCATGCCACAGGATGCTTCTGTTATTACATGGCATGCTTAAACACCACCTATACTCTCTCGAATTATACATGCAGAAGTAATGAACAAACAATAATGCTACTGCAGTACATTGCTCAAGATCACCGGTCTAATGAATTTGAGAACTTTTGGCTCTGTTTAACACATGTAGTCTCCTCAACGCTAGTTCTGAAGAGTTTGTGTTTCTGAGTGCTCTCTAAAGGCCTGTCTGTTCACAGAGACTTAGTTACTGTTGATCAGATCGCCACGTGCAGCTGTGTGTCATGATCAACATTCCTACATCCGTCAGCACCGCAAAGGTCAGTGTCATTTCGTTGCAATATGCATGCAGTTATAATAGCACTGTTATGCAATCAGAAGCAGTTTCACACATTGCTTCCAGATTTTATCGCCCACTTCTTTTTGAGTGGAACTGAAACCCTTCTCTGAACAACTGAAAATGCTTGCTGCGCATTGTTTATCTGCAAAGAGCACTACAGTTCACTCAACTTTGTCGAAAACATTTCAAGAACGTTAAACTTTTAGATCATGTTTTAAATAGACTGAGGCGAACACACCAACATCACATTCAGATGACAGATACCCAACCGCACTGCTCGGTGCACTTGAGGAGAAAGCATCGCCCCAGGCTCTTTAATTGATATCAAATGCAAACAGAGACCTCATATTAAAAGCAGATCATGTGAATGATTTTATTTTTATTTGCCCCCAAACAAATCCTTTTAAGTGTGTTTGCCTTCCTTAAGCTTTGAGACGCTTTTTGAGATCATCTCAAACAAAATGCTGGAGAACATGGTCACCTTGTTTTGTTAATGTCAGTTCTTGTATCTTTTGTTTTATAACATTAAGGCAAAAGATAGACACAACATACAAATGTATTCAAATGTAACATTTCACTCAAACTGTATTTTTATTATTATTTTCTATTTTTATTGTACTTTTCCCCCATCAAACTAACAATGCAAAAAAAAAAAAAAAAAAATCACTAGTGGTCTCACACTTTTGCTACTTACTGTAGGCTACATTTAAATCTCTTCTATTGGCCATTACCAGGCAAGCATCTCACGAGCCTGTAGCATATGCACGGTGACAGCGGACAAATAATGTGAAACTATAATGTAAAGAAAATCAAAATATAATTGTGCATATGCACCACGCCCTGCAGTGACTCGAGCTCAAAGCGGAAGTTTCTCTTATGTAACATGAACTTCAGCTTCAACAGCGGTGTTGAGTCTGTCTGTCTCATCATCCTCATCCTCATCCTCATCATTAACCCGGTATATTAGGAAGTGAACATTCCTTGTGTGGGTTACAACTAGAGATGGCCACGGCCGGGTGAAATGCGTTTAAATCTGGAAATAAAGAGCTATTTAAGTTGATCTTGCGGTATGCAGCTACAACAATAGAATACACTGCTGTTGCTGTTGAAACACGAATTAGCTACCTTACTTATTTTGCAACGTACCATTTCGGGCTTGCACACACTCGGGCGGTGTCTCAAAACACAGCGAGTGCCCTACACGCACGGCATTCAACGCATCTCAGGCGCGAAGCCTCTCACGATGCCCAAAAAATGCTGCTGCGCGCCTGAGATGCGCAAAAATGCGCCCTGTCTAGTCGGCTCTCCGCGCTTTGAGACGCAGCCACGGAGAAACGCGGCGGCCGGAGTCGAGGCCGTGCAAAAGTTGCCAAAGTTGCGCTCTTACCTGACTTTGGTCTCGAGGTGAGCGAGTGGAGTCCCTTTGTGACGTCAGCCGGAGGTCGCGAGTAGATCTTGAAGAGCGGGAATCGTTGCATCAGCTCGAGTCTGGAGCGCTGATCCCTGATCGGGAAGAGCGAGGAATGCGGAAGTCAGACGTCAGCAGGGAGGATGAGAAATGAACTGCAGGGAAAACACACATGGAGAAGTGGAGAAGTGAGGAGCAGGGCTCGCTCCACCCCTTAGAAACCAGAAAACAAACATTCCGTTCACCGTCAGCGCTTTACTCGCTCTCGGCTGCCAAGCTCGAGTAGCCTCAGCAGTACTGTGCTGTGAGCCAGGAGCCGTTTGATACTGTTATTATGGATGCATGCATGCATACCTGCAGATGCATGCGCGATATCGCTGACAGATCATTTGCTGCTTTTGGGAAAGTTAGTTTTAAAAGCAATGCATTACTACTATATTGCGTTACTCCCTACAAAGTATTTTGGTTACATTGCTTTTCATAGAAGGTATGTGTGATCTTACCTTTGGGTTACTGTCTTAATCTGGGCAAGGCTTTTTTGTTTGTTTTTAAGCTCTTCTTTGACAAATGTAAAAGCCCTTACAACAACAAAGGTGAAATGAATACGCCTCAGGCTGAAGAAAATGTAAATTCAAGTCTGTACAGTAAACAAATTTCATGAAGAATATGATGCAAGAGAAGAAAGTTCAACACTAGTCAGCACTACCAAACAGCAAACACTAATGTGTCGTTTATGCTTAGTATGGTGGACTTGGATCATCAAAGGTCAGTAGCAAAGACATTGATTAACTAAATAGGATTAAGTATATAAAGTATATTTTTCTTATTTAACGAAGAAAGCAAATATGGTGATCTTTCTGAAATGCATCACTAAAAATGAATGAAAATGTCACGGGAAATACATATATCTAAAAAAAACCTAGACATGTCTACTATTAAATTAAAGAAGTAGTTCACCCAAATATTTAAATTCTGCCATCATTTACCCTCTAGTAGTTCCAAAACTGCATGAATTTCTTTGTTCTGCCAAACACAAAGTACAATATTAAAAAAAAAAAAACAGGTTGTAACCAGGCTCACTGACCTCCATCATTTTTTTATTTCCTTCTGTGAAAATCAAAGGTGACCCAATACAGCGTGGTTACAAAATTGTTTTCAAAATATCTTCCTTTGATGACAGAATTTTCATTTTTGGGTGAACAAGTCATGTGGGAAACAAATATGCTCTAATAAAATTATCTGCATGAAACCAACCCGAGGTACAGTCTTTCTCAGGGTTGTCAAACTCAGTTCCAGGAGGGCCACAGCCCTGCACAGTTTGCAACCCTAATTAAACCTGATCCAGCTAATCTAGTCATTAAAGCTTAATTGAAAACTACACTGTACAGTGAGGTCAATAAGTATTGATAAGTGATTTTGCAAGTTCTCTTACTTAGAAATCATGGAGGGGTCTACAATTTTCAGCATAGGTGCATCTCCACAGTGAGAGACAGAATCTAAAAACAATCCGGAAATCACATTGTTTGATTTTTTATCAATTTATTTGGGAATTACTGTGTCTAATAAGTATTTGATCACTTGCTTATCAGCTATTTCTGACCCTCAAAGACCTGTTATTTAGCTTTTAAACAGTCCAGCTACACTCTGCTCATGATTCTACATTATAGCTTTAGATGCTTTGAATGGTGAATAATTACACGGGAGGAGCTGGTCAATGCTGTGAAGAGAGCTGGATCATCGTTTCCAAGGCTACTATCAGTAATACACTGTCATGGTTTAAAATCTTCCCCTGCTTAAGTCAGCCCATGTCCAGACCGTCTGAAGTTTGCACGGGAACCATCTGGAGGATCCAGAGGAGTTATGGGAGAAAGTCCTGTGGTCAGATGAGACCAAAGTAGTTGTGACAGAAAACACCAAAGTGTTTTTCTGCACAGGGGACAGGACGACTGCACTGTATTAAGGAGAGGATGTCTTGTGTCAGAGCATTAAAGATGG
>JAUMHP010000072.1:17133489-17153432 GCA_032361065.1 Enteromius trimaculatus | reverse complement strand
ACAGTTTCACAGTATTCTCAGTAAACTTTATGGAAATGAATCATCTGTGTCCTGGAGTTTCTTGAGAGTGTTTAAGCTGAATGGAACATAGTCCAAAACAGTAGGTGTAAAAAGAATGCAAAACCATGTTTTATAGGGAGTCACTACCACATGCCTTCTCTGGGTTCAAACCCATGATCATATGATCACATCTCACCTTATAACACATCGCTTTAAAACCTGAGCTACACCAACCCTGAATAACTGGCCCGTTGTGGATAGGGGTGCAATTTTAGTATAATTTAGCTCTGATGGGTGGTATTTCACCGCTATGTACAAACGACCTATACGGGCATATTAGTTGGAGGACTAATTGCTGTTTTTTGTCTTTAGAAGAGTTTTTTGTCTTTAGAAGAGTCAAAAACTTACAGCACCTTTAAGTTATGAAGAGATCTAGTACTATGGTTCAACAGAACAGCTCAAATCCACCTAAGAAATTTTAAATTGTTTGGCTGCATCAACAAATGCTTTTTTAAAGCACTTTTGCATTTGTTAAAAGTATCGGGTAGGTGTAGGGTTGAGTTTGGGATATTTCCAACATGATAGAGCATTAACTTTTACCAACAGTCCACAGATATTTGAATTATGACCCATCCCAAAACGTACCTGAAGCAGTGTAATTAACAGCAGTATGTGCATATACCAATGTAACAAAAACATGGCATGGCACAAAGGCATGGATTTCGGTTTGCTCTTGTCTAGGAGCATGTGAACCCGCTGATACTTCATGAGATGTGTTTGGAATCTCTTTGTTGGTCTAATTGATATTTTGTGAGAAATCTATGCTCCAGACATTCTCAATTAGCCGTGAGGTGACAGTGCTAATTCTTTTGAAAAGCATCCCAAAAAGCCTGCCAATATGTGCACTTTACCAGCGCACATTCATTAGAGCAATGCCGCGGCTGAGAGCAGGCGTATTGATCAGCGTGTGAATGCGATGGCGCTTTCTTTGTGCCTTTGTGTCGAGCCGGGGCAGACTGATATTGTGAAAGACACTTTACTGCATTACAGCCTTTTACAGCGGGCAGAAGCTCTCCGGTGTTTTTCTCCTTGGCTGTTGTAAAAGCGAGTTGACTGATGCACTCCCGATCCGAACCCTGATCATGGGACTGTCTGAGGCTCTTCTGCTCCTGAAGCGGGCTAGTGGTTCTGCAAGAACAATAAAGGAAAAACACAGTAATTACAGTCAATACTTTCTATTTGTAACAAATTATTGCAATTGCTATTGCTATATTAGCTCACATTGCTATTTTTGTGCTAAACTATTAATCCGTGCAATCCGCTGAAATCCGCTAAAATTACTTCTCTGATGACAACAGTTTGATGCTCTGGCATGACCGTGACATCATTAACCACTCCCCTCCAACTGTCAATGTTCATTTTCTGAATGAAACACCTACTTTGCTACATCCAATCACAGATTGTAGCAAAACACTGAACATTATGAAAAAGGAGAACAGAGTGATGGTAATGTACAATTACGAGATTAAACTATTTATTTATTAAATGCAGAGACGGTCTCTGTAGTCAAGACGACGATAGTCACTAGAAATCAGGTGTTTCCAACTAAGCAAGCCAGAGGCAACAGCGGCAAGGAACCAAAACCCCATTAATGAGAGAATGGGGGAAAAAAAACCTTGTGAGAACCAGGTTTAGTTGGGTCCAGTTCTCCTCTGGCCGGACGCCCAGCACCTAGTTTCTAGTTAAATTTTTGCACATGTCAGATTGTACAATTGATAATACACTAAGAGGCTCAATATCTCACAAATCTTTCAGATTGGCCATAATGCAATTTTATTCTTATTTATACAACAATCTTTCATGTTTTTTACTGTTTGGTTAAATTCCAACCACACAGCATTTCTGCCAGAAGCACACAAGAGGAGTGAAAGGCACCCGTTTACTTTAAAAACTGTTTTTGGCTTGTAAAAGTATAATTCTAGCATATCAGATTTAAGGGCTGTTAAATCAAAGCAAATGTATCCAAGTCTAAAAATAGTAATGATACGTATGTAGTAGGTGATTTAGCAACATGTAAAACAGTGCAAATCATTTAGGGAAAAATTTGCCTAAACTGGTAAACTAGCTAGTTTATTCCAAAATGACAGCTATGGGTGTTTCATCCACACCAGGCTCCATCCTCACTTCCACGCACCAATCTCAATCCCCAGAATACTAACCAGCCACACCTGTTCTCTCACCTGCAATCAATCATCTCACACCACATTTAAGCCACACTCTCGCACATTCACCGTCCAAGCTCGTTCGTCGTAAGTGGACTCTACCTATGCTCCTTATCATTGCTATTACATCCCCTGTGCTACCTGTTCTCCTCCAGTGGGCTCTGTGATTCTCTGTGCATCCTCCCAAGTCTTCGTGATTCCTCTCCTCCTCCTAGTTCGTCAAGTGGTGTGTGATTGTGGTCTTCAGTGTTGAGTGCTCCACCAGTTCGTCTACCAAAAAAAAATACACTTTCAGTTGATTTACATTTCAGTTTGTTTTGGATTCTCTACATTTTTTTTTACCCTTTTTCTGCTGTTGGAAGTTATCATTAACTGGCTAAGTCCCACAACATTGAAGGAACTTCGAAGATTCCTGGGCTTCTCCAACGTTTACCGGCGGTTTATTGAAGGATACAGTATGCTTGCCAGTCCACTCACCTATCTATTAAAAGGTAAACCTAAGACACTAACATGGACTCCAGACGCCTCTCACTCCTTCCAACGTCTCAAGTCAGCGTTTACTTCAGCCCCCATTCTGTGTCACCCAGATCCCAAGAAGCCATTCATAGTGGAAGTAGATGCCTCGACCATGGGAGTAGGGGCGATTCTGTCACAGCAGCAGGGGAATCCTCCACAACTGAAGCCGTGTGCGTACTTCTCAAGGAAACTAAACCCGGCAGAGAGAAATTACGACATTGGTAACCGAGAACTTCTCGCCATCAAGCTGGCCCTTGAGGAATGGAGACATTGGCTGGAGGGGTCTGTTCAACCATTCCAAGTACTCACGGATCTTATTCTTTACCAGGTTTCTTTCTCCAAAAATGTTTGAGCAGATGCTCTCTCCCATATCCATGCTCCAGAAGAAGAACCTGAATCAGTAGAGCCCATCTTATCTGAAAAACTGTTCACTTGCCCAATCCAATGGGTGGCCCCTCAAACCGCAGTTGACCCTGCACCAGCTCCTCTGCCAGGTTGCCCTCCGGGCCTCTGATTCATTCCAGGTGCTGAACGCATTCCCCTCATTCACACTACACACACGTCACTCGGATGGAACAGGACGGAACTGGTACCACTTCCCACACCTAACCGCCCCTGGTCACATCTAGGGGTCGACTTCATCACGGGTTTGACCGTCTCTGAAGGTAACACTTGCATCCTCGTCATTGTTGATCGATTCTCAAAGTTTTGTCTCATTCCTCTCAAAGGTCTGCCCAAGGCATGGGAAACAGCACAACAGCTCTTTCATCAAGTGTTTCGATCATATAGACTCCCAGAAGACATTTTCAATTTATCTCGAGAGTGTGGCGGGTATTCTTCCGGCTCCTAGGTGTGACCGTCAGCCTTTCCTCCGGCTATCATCCTCAACCAATGGACATACAGAAAGAAAGATCCAGGAGGTGAGGTGGTTCCTCCGTACCTTCTGCCATGGCCACCAGAACACCTGGAACCTGTACCTGGGCTGGGCCGAGTACGCCCAAAACTCACTCCACCAAGCAACCACCGGCCTCACTCCCTTCCAGTGCGTAATCGGTTTCCAGACCCCACTCTTTCCCTGGTCAGGAGAACCATCTTACGTGCCAGCCGTCAACCACTGGTTCCGGGAAAGCAAGAGGGTCTGGGACATTGCTCACCAACATCTTCAGAGGGCAGTGCGTAGGCAGAAGACTGCCGCGGACTGACGCCGCCCAGAAGCTCCAACTTATCAGGTCGGCCAAAAGGTTTGGCTATCTACATGAGACATTCACCTACGCCTGCCCTGCAAGAAACTTACTCCCAGATTTGTTGGTCCCTTCACCATAATG
Source organism: Enteromius trimaculatus (assembly GCA_032361065.1). Classification (NCBI taxonomy): domain Eukaryota; kingdom Metazoa; phylum Chordata; class Actinopteri; order Cypriniformes; family Cyprinidae; genus Enteromius; species Enteromius trimaculatus. The sequence continues at coordinate 17,149,369 of JAUMHP010000072.1, read as the reverse complement.
GAGCAGGTTAACCCGGTCACATTCCGGTACAATTACCACCTCACTACAAGATACACCCTACCTTTCATGTTTCACTCCTAAAGCCATGTCATGACCCTCTGTTTGTTCCCACAGGGCCTGGTGTAGAAGAACCCCCTCCTCCTCCCATAGTCGTCGAAGATGGAACAATCTACCAAATCAAGGAGATCTTGGATTCCCGGCACCGTGGTGGTCTGGACTGGGAAGGATATGGCCCTAAGGAAAGATCATGGGTTCCAAGGAAGGATGTGTTAAATGAGACTCTTACGGGAATTCCATGAAACTCACCCACATCGTCCTGCACCCCAAGGCAGAGGTCAGCCACCACGACATCGGAGGGGACCTTTACTTCCACGCAACGATTGAAATCCCCAGAATACTAACCAGCTACACCTGTTCTCTCACCTGCAATCAATCATCTCAGACCACATTTAAGCCACACTCTCTCGCACATTCACCGTCCAAGCTCGTTCGTCGTAAGTGGACTCTACCTATGCTCCTTATCATTGCTATTACATCCCCTGTGCTACCTGTTCTCCTCCAGTGGGCTCCGTGATTCTCTGTGCATCCTCCCAAATCTTCGTGATTCCTCTCCTCCTCATAGTTTGTCAAGTGGTGTGTGATTTGTGGTCTTCTGTGTTGTGTGCTCCACCAGTTCGTCTACCAAGATAAAAACAGAGACTTTCAGTTGATTTACATTTCAGTTTGTTTTAAATTTTTGTTTAGTTTTTTGTTCCGCTGTAAACCTTTGTTATATTATACTCCTGTGTACGTCCGCTTCATTAACAATGGGACAGCACTGGAACTTTAAATGCACTGAAGTTGAGTTAAATCTTTGAAGTATAAACTGTATTTTTTTAAAGTAATATTTCACAACTGGTTTAGCTCACAATATTATTTGTAGTTTATTAAATGCATGTATTTGTTGTTTATTTGATAGGGATTATAATCAGATATACCTATCCACATGTATTCTTGAATGGTCTGTTGGACATTTAAGATTCTTGGCATAGTAACCTTTCTTCAATGTAAATTAGTGTCATTTATTCCTTCATTCTAATTTAGATTTTATTTTACTCAAAAAGAGTACGTTTGAATTGGGGAAGGTCACAACTTTGGAGTTTAACATATTGTTACAGAAGTGCAAATACGTACTGTATAAAGAATAACCATTTCATAAAAGCAATAAGTCCTGTGAAGCCTTGGTTTACAGTATAACAAGTAAGAGTGCTCTGTTTTATGTGCTCTGCTTCATGTCTTGAATAACAACGCCCCTTAGCTGTAATAAATTTACTATAAACCACAGCTTTATGGGGCTAATTGCTTTATTTAAAAGAGGTTAATTAACTTTCAGACTTCACAAGGGTTTGGTCAGATGGTCAGTTTACACACAGATGGCACATCTTACCCACTGACTCGGGTCAACTTACCCCAACCCTGGGAAAAACTGAGCCACGTACACACACTTTTTTATTAGAAGCCTAGAATATTTTTAGAATATTTATTATATTTTTAGAAGCTTTTGTCATAGATACATTTGTGTTCTACTGAAAAACACGGTGAGTAAACCAGAATAATTTGTCTTTTTTCTACTATGTCAAGTTTTAAAATATTTACAGTAGGAAATGTACACAATGTCCTCATGGAACATGCTCTTTACTTAATATTCCAATGATTTTTGGCAAAAAAAGAAAAATGTATAATTTTGACACACAATGTTGTTGTCTAAATGTACCTGTGCTGATGACTGCTCTTGTGCTGCAGGCTCACACACGTCTAATATTTGGCCTATTCAACTTCCAGCGCTGATCTGACTGAGGATGATGATGTGAGGAAGAACATGAATGTCATACTGTATATACCGCCCGGCCGCTGTCTATTTTGCAAAATTCCCTCTCAACTGCAAGGCCAGCACGGCCAGACGTGAAACGGAGCTCAAGTACAGACGGCCATATTGAAATGAAGCGGAGCCGAGTGACTGATGCAGCGCGTGAACTGTCACAGACGCAGACGCGTTCCATTGGACGCACGCTTATTTACAGCATGTTTTGCACTGATCTCATAACACTGTAAATTACCGGCCGGTCAAGGTTCCCTTCTCATAAACTCTATGATCTATAAGACATTTAATCCCAGAATTACATATGATCTGTCCATTTCCATATATCAAGCTTCAAAGGTCATATTTTAAATACAAATCACATTTAAGAATATAAACGTGTGAATTATGACTGCTCATATATGTATGATAGTGCATTAAGTAAATTGATGCGCACAAGACAAGAAAGTCTGTGGAAAGGCGTTTGACTTACTTAAGAACTATAAATGTGCAGCTGTTTTGCTTTTCACTCTTATGTGACCTTTTCATTCATACTTTTACTACCAATGAAATAAATGTGGGATTGTATTCATGTTTATGTGAACAACTACAAAATAAATAAGGCTACATGATTGACAGAGCCACAGTTTGTGGTGCAGGTCTTGATCTACTATTTAAAAGAAAATAATATTAAGTTTACGTTTTTGAAATGCATGAATAAGTAACACTTTAGAATAGGAAAAAAAATTCTGTATCTACCACTTAGTGCAGTATTTGTTAAGTTTAGTTGTTGATTGGGGATGTAGAATAAGGTCACGTAGAAAAAAGTATTAATATGTGCTTAGCTACTATTAATACTTGCTAATATTCTAGTAATATGCATTCTATAGTTAAGAAAGCCTAAAATAAAGTGTTAGCTTCATAACAATGAACTGAATGCCATTGACATTTAAGTAGCCTTTTATTTTTGTTGACAGTTTAATATTTGTAATATTTTGTTTTCATTTTTGTTAACATTTTTTAGATAGTGTGTTGTGTGCACCTGCCTTTTTTTTTAAAATTATTTTAGTTTTAGTTTTTTTTAGTAGATGAAGTTTAATGCAAATGAGAAATGTTGCCTTTTCAAATATCAGATTTTTATTTTATTTTATTTATTTATTTTTTTTAAATCTAATGAAAGTTTGTTAACTATAATAATTTGAAAGTAAGAAAATGAACATCAAAAATCAACTCTGTATGAAACATTTACTGTGGAGTTTTGCTGACAGATGATTCAAATATTTTCTGCTTTGAGGCCTTAAGCAAAGAGAGGTGAGTATTGTGAAGAAATGTCAGGAAATGATGAGTTAAGAGCAGAGAGAGAGACAGCGAGGGTTTGTGGGTCATCTGTGGTCTCCCTCGAGAGTGTCGGTGTGCAGCTGGAGAAAGATCTTCACTGTAATGGCAAACAAGAGCTTTTCCTTAAGGCCAGTGGAGATTTCTAACCTTTGCTTGACATGCAGAAAAGGTCGAGTCCATCCCGTCCCATGCAGCGTAATGCATGCAACTTCACTAAAACACAGCATCACCGAGCAGATCTCCAGCCGTCTGCGTTCATTGCCATTAGTTTAGCTGCTAATTACCATGTTTCACATAATAGATGGTCAGTGAAATGAGCTGCAGAACCTTCAGTGTCAAACCAAATCAGCTCATTTTAGTCTTTATTTAGTATTTATCTAAACTGAGGTTTGCATTTTTTCCCCCCAGCCTTATTACCAAAATTTAGCCTTAATTTAAGACAAAATTGTTAACGATTCAAAACGTCATGTCTGAACGTTCTCAGAAAGTTCTGAAGGAATGTTCTTTCATTATTATAATTTGACTGGTCTTAAATGATATTCTGAAAATGTTATCACAAAAAAGATTATATATTGTGGATTTTTTGATTATTAGAAAAACGTTGTACATTCTTAGAACATTCTCAAAACATTCAAAAGTAATGTTCTCATCATTTTTGCAAAACGATAAAATAGAATGTTTATGTAATGTACACAAAACCAAGTAAAAACATGCATTAAACTAGAAAACATGTTACCAAGAATAACATTTAAAAAAACTGCATGTTAATGGGAATGCTGGCAAAATGTTCTTAAAACATATTTTTGTTAGCTGGGCTGAAATAACAATTAACACACATAAACCGAAAAGAAAAAAAGAAAAAAGTCTAAAAGCTGTCACTGGGGCGGTACCTTTTCAAAAGGGATATGTTTGTACCCAAGGCGTCCATTTTGGTATCTTAAAGGTATATATTATTACTTAAAGTGTAGCCTACTTATTTGAACAAAAGCGTATCTTTTGAAAAGGTATCGCCCCAGTGACAGCTTTTGTACCTTTTATTTCTGACAGTGAACAATAAACATCAAAACTAAACTGATTTACTAAACAAAATAATAAATGTGAGATGGGTATTTGGTTTGCAAGGAACATGGTTGACAGGCTTTTGTCAATTCTAAATAAAATTCAATGCTGGGAAACCGAGAGACAAAAAAAAAAAAAAACACTGAACCTGCTGGAGAGATACTGTTCAGAAATCAACACCAGATGCAGCTTTGTGATCTCTTCCTCAAGTCAAGCGTCTCAGTTTAAAATAAGAACGCAGCTGTAAAGTGTTAAACACCTGTGTTTTATATTCAACAAGCAGAAGAAGCCAAGCCGGAGCTGGACCAGGAGGAGCTCCGAGACGAAAGCCTAGTGAAAGACAAAGCCTTTTATTTTATTTGTGAAGCTCCGGCTCCCGTGGGACTCCTGCACACTCCGCTTCAGTTCTGAGTGTAATTTTAGCTCTTGCTTTATGTGAAGTGTAAACTGCAGCTCAGTTCTTCCCTGAGAGTAATGGAGATTAGGACGGATACGAGGCCCTGAACACATACTGATGAGGATTCTCACTCTGATGAATGCAGATCTCAGTCAACCGTGATTACAGCCAGCAGCCTGAGTCACACCATTCACCTGGTAACGTCCCATTCCCAACAATAGATATTAATGCGGTGGTTAAAAGCGCTGCTTGCTGAAGCTTTGTTTCCAACCGTAAGACAGGGTGACCGATGACAATGAAATGTGTCACAAAGCATGGCTAAAAGCAAAAAATCAAACAAAATAAAGGATTATGGTTGGTTGATTTTTCTATACAAGTGAGATATCGCAGTATTTCTAAGGTTGATATGTTTAAATCTTTTTGTGTTAATGTTCATTGAGATTTTTTTTTGGTTTGTAATTACTTTTTAGATCATCTGGTTCTTTTTCTTTCAGTTAATTTTATATATTTTTTATTTAATGTGTTCATGTTTGAATATTTTGTAAGCCTGAGGGGAAGTTGATTGACTGAAACGTTGCTAATATAATGACACAAAACTTGATATAAGATGGACGGGAATTGTAAACTATAATCATTTTTTGGAAAAACTACTTATTCTTAATTTGCGGAGCTCTTGTTTAGATGCCAGTCAGTATATTTGAGACGTGTTTTGTTTTCCAGTTTATATTTGCATTTGAGATATAGGAAAAACAAAACGTTACATTATGACGTGTTTATAGTATATGTCAACACACTCCCTCTCTAATAGCTCTGATAGAGCAGATCAGCAGGTTTTCTGTGTGTTTGCTTCACATGTCAGTTCTGGGCTGTTTGCTCTGCTGTCTCCGGGGCCCTGCGGCTCTCTGAGGACGTCCTGCAGCACTTACACCTTACTACATTACTGAGGCACGCTCCGTCTGACAGTCTTCAGCGGAGCAGATAAAGGTCATGATCATCCGGCTCCGCTGACCGCAGCACACGAGTCCGGCGCTGGCTTCAGCTGTGTGTCAATCCCAGCGTAAATAAAAGATCAACTTGATTCATTACATTCATTCATAATAGCATTTAGCTAAAACAGAGTAAGCTAGGAACTCATATGTGTACTTTCATTTCTTCAGAATGTTTAAACCATTTCTAAAATATTGTGCTGATAAATAATCCCTAGTGAAAAAATACATGCATCTGAAATATATTTGTGTCATGCTAAATATACTACAAATATGTTTTAATATTAATTTACTCAATAAAATGCCAAGTAATTATATTACTTTTTATAATACTGAACTAGCATACTTAAAGTCTGCTAAACTGGGGCACATTGTTTGTACTTTAATTGTGCAGAAGTACATAATGTTTTATTGTGTTAAAGTGGAACTAGTTTACCTCAAGTATATTTTGCATTTAGAGATCAATATTATTCAGAGACAATCCTCATCAAAAGTGACAATTAATATTAATAAATGTGCATTGTGCAGAAGTAGCATGCCAAATAAAATCTTGAGTTATCTGTGAGTAAATAGGTTAATAGACTTTTACAAAAACCTAGTATAAAATAAATGTATTTTAAATATAGCTTTTTTTTTTTTTTTTTTTTTTTTACTAGGGATCAGAAAACAATTGTAATAACTTACAAACACACACACATGCACACTATATGAGTCTTTAGATCTTACCTGAACTGACCGTCATCATTAACCACAATGACATGCAACAATGTCTTTTTGTTTTTTTTATAACATTTCACATTATAAATATGTGTTATATATTCACAAGCTATTGACTGGCAGTATGCTTGTGAGAGGAAATGAACAGAAGCTGAAAGTGCTTTGAGAGTACGTCTTTGTTACTTTTTTTTTTTTTTTACATAAAAAAGAAAGTGACACAGGTGTTTGTTAAATGAACAATATTATTGTACGGTACAGCGTGGCCAAAGTGATATAATATACACATGAATATCTTGAGGAGAAACACAAAAAGCCTTCGTCATTTTGAACACTGAGGGACCAATTCTGACCCTGACATGCTGTGGTAGAAGCAAATAAATAAACGGCAGCGTTTACAGATATGCATCTTTTCCCTCCTAAACAGTGAACGGAGAGACACAAATCAACAATCACACCACTCTTCACGTGTTTTTGGGTAGGCTAGATAATGAATGTGACCAAGTGTCCCGTTGTCAGAAAAGTAGAAAAAAAAGCACCTAAATCAGTGCACAGACAGGACGGGGTAAGAATGCAGTGTGCTCTGGTGGTTAGTGTGGTATGTGAGAAGTTAAAGCTAGCTATCTAGCGATACAAGGTGTTGTGGACATGACAGGAACAGGCTAAATAAAGGGCAGTATTTACAGAATGTCCAGATGTGGATGAATGATGAGGTAGCTACGTGAATGTTGCATATATGTTCATTACCGTGTGTCCATCTCAAGTGCAGGACTAACAGATGCTCTTAAAACATGGCGGTACGATTGCGTTGCGTTCTGAGCATTAGCTTGAAGCGCTTGCGTTCGTGTCGTTCAGATGGGCATGATTTTGGTCAGAATTGATCCCTAATGTGATTTCACACAGTTGCGCTGCATGTAAAATGAATCCCTGTATTATCTTCTCTCTGGCTATCTCGTCCAGTCGGGTCGAGATTGTGGTGGGTTCAAGTTTTCTGGGAAGGGTCTGGCAATATGAAGCCAATGAGAGACATCAGCGATGCAGAGAGAGATCGGGCCCGGGGTTCGTTTCCCATATGATGACAGATCATACACTACCCTAATAACAATGCAACTAACTAGTACTTGTTTGCTGAAATTGTAGTAAGACCTGTTCTTGATGACAACTATTAATGAAGTCACAAAGTACTTTTATTTTATAATGGACTTTTTTTTGTTGACATACCATTATATTTAGACCGAAATATCTATAGAGTTCTGCAGCTGTGATGCCAAAACCCTGACTAACTCACCACAGGTTCCCTAAAGATTGTCCAATGGGTTTTTATCATGGTATTTTTCAGCATGAGTAAAACAAGGTCTGTGGTACATTTAAATTGACCATACTTGGACACTTTGCTCTGCAACGTAAATTACACACACACACAGAATAAAAATATTAATTTCTGTTTATTTTTAAAAACGAATGTTGGTTCTAAGTAACTAGTGTGCGGGTAACAATGGAGAACAAAACGTCCAAGTACCATGAATAAAAAAAAAAAAAAAACATTATAAAACCTGGAGCCTTTGACGTCACAACTGCAGCACAATTGATTAAACGCATTGAAGACATGATCTCTTATAATCCATTTTACACCAATGACATGCTTCTAACCACAGATCAAAAGTTGTACTTTCAACCTTTGCAGATGTTTGGCTTTAAGAAACGCTAGCTATGTTTCCATCCACCTATTTTCATGCACACTTTGGGATATCGCACTAAAAAAACTGTGGATACAAATGCCAAGATGCGCATTAATTTTGAAAATGCACATAAAAAGCGTATGCGCTCAACCGAGCAAGACAACTTAACATGCGCATAAGCTACAATAGAAAACTTTTACAGAATAAACTCCTTGATGCACGTCAAAAAGGCATGACTTTGTGAAGAGACAGCATAACCGGTCCAATCTCATTGCACAGAATTTGAAATGTTTTAGTCATTCTAAAATCTTTATGCATTTTAGTCTCGTCAAAGTGCTTCCTTATAAATAACTCCCTGATCTGTGTTCCTAAACAACTGACCCCGAAAATAAGATAACATGATTGCACTTGTCTGCACGCACCGCAGATTGTAATTTATTGTACACAAGAATGATTGCATACAGTGCCTTCTCTTACTGCAGCAAATTCAGCTTTTCTTGGTGATATTTAGCCAAAGTTAATTAAGAAGTGATGATTTTGCTCTCTGGATGGTTTATTCAAGCAAATGTTTTATGCAATATTCCAATTTTGCGCATAACTTTGGATAGAAACATAGCTACCGAATTACTAAACTACATCGCCGCTTTTGGGAAACGCCCCACAGGACCCAATCAAACCCTCAGGCCCCTCACGATGGAGTCCCGACAGCGCCACAGTTGACTTCAAGTAAATGACATCAGTAGTTTTCACCGCTAATGCCTCTCGAGTGTGGGGCATTCCTAACGGATAACTCGGACTAATAGCTGTACGGCGGTCTGCTGTCAAGTGGATCGAAGTGTAATAAGCTGTTTATAGGGCCGGCGAGTTCGAAGGCCATATTTGAAGCGATGCAATCGTGTCAACATGAGGTCAAACACCCCTCCTGTTCACTCTGCTGTCGACTTCCAAGACCTAAAAATAAAGCTGGTGATAAAGACCCGCACCTGCCGCCCACCTTCATTCAGATACATGGCTATAAAAGTCCTGGCAGGGTCCGAGCAGAAACACCTCGTTTCCTCTGCCGGTGGCTTAACAAGCCCGAAATAGGCCGTTTGACATACGGGCATCTGATTGTTTGAGCACGGAGCATCCTGGACATCTGCCACGCATCGTAAATCCTTCGATCCCTCCACCCGCCGACTACATTTAGGCCCAAACACCAACGACGACAACAATAACAAGTAGTTTAAAAAAGCAGTACAGTGCAACACAAGAGGTGGGCGATCCTCGTCGGCTCGATTTATTGCTGAGTTACTAGAGTAAGATGACTGAGATCCCGGACGAACAATCCCGGGTGTCAAGAAGAGGTATTTTCAAGGACGTCAGCAAGAGTTCACATTTAGGGAAGAACCGGCAGCAGCTTCCACGTCCAGCCTCGGCCAAATCCCGCCATGAATATTTACAAGTCCTCAAGGTGTCCTGGCGTCGTCCGAGGGCCGGACCGAGGTTGTTGGCGACAAACACAGAGGGATAGCAGAACGAAAAAAATGACTACTCACTCTGAAATGACTTACAGTTTCTTCCATCATATATAAGCACAGATCAAGAACGAAAAGCATTACTGTACAAGTACATAGTATTTGTTATAGATTTTTAAATTATTTTTCCATTTATATTTATGCTTTAAACCAAGTTATCTTTTTTTTCAGGTCTTTAAAAACGTCCCGGCGAGAGACGAGCGTCCCGCAGCCCACGCGGCTGTCCTCCGCAGTCTCTGGCCCCGATGATGTCACGTGACGAGTGGCCAATCAGACCTTGGCCTCCAGCATTTCCAGGAAGAGTTTGTGCATGGGCACTTTGCCCTGCATCTTGATGCTGTAGAAGTGCTGGATGGCTTTGGTGGCCGTCTGCCGGAGCAGGGGCAGCGTCATGAGCAGCTTCCCGGCCCGCCGAGGGTCTTCTGCGTGCTGACAGCTCTCGTAGTCCTGCAGCGCTTCGTGAAGGGCGTCCTGGAGCTTCTGCACTGACTCCACGTCCTCGATGTGCATGGAGTCTGTCACCAGAACGACACACATCACAAAAGCTGAATACAACACACACACACCACCACTGTGCAAACAATAAAACTGCCTGACCAAGTGAGAAAAGTAGTTTTTTTAAAGTAATGAAACAAAAATAGTTTTACAGGAAATACCATTTCATGTCACTTTTTTATATATTCATTGTTTTGCCTGCCATTTCTTTTTACAGGTTTTTTTATTTTTTTTATTTCACACAAGAATTGCACACAGAATGCAAAATGCCTCTTGCATTTTATTATTTGTGCTATTTCTTTGTAATTATTATTAATCAACATTTTTGTGGGTTTATTTTTAATAATTAAAATGAATCAGCACAACTGATTTCATATGATTTCTGAAGATCATGTGACATTGAAGACTGGAGAAATGATGCCGACCAATTTTAGCTTTACCATCACAGAAATAAATACATTTTAATAGATATTCACATAGAAAACAAATTGTAATAATATTTTTTTACTGTATTTTTGATCAAATAAATGCAGCCTTGGTGAGCCGAAGAGACTTCTTTCAAAATATTTAAAACATTTTACTGACCTCACGCTTTTGAAAAAAATGTGTATTTAAATGCTGCCATAAAAATATTTGACAGTTTTATATTATAAACATGATCCATAGATTTATTTAGAGAATCCACGTGTCCTGTTATTTATCATGTCAAGAATTAATAATGCAGACAACACAGCGCACAAAAAAAGAAGTTGTCTGAGTATTTTTGTCTTGTTTTCCAGTTCAGATTTTCAAAAATTTAAATCAAGATATTTTTACTTAAGATGTACAATGACCTTAAATATCATATCTTGCTAACTGAAAATATATATCAAATTTAAATGATTTCATGCAACAAACAAACAAAAAGAGATTCAGAAAAAACACTAATTCAAAACGAACAAGATTATTTTTCTGACTATTGCAAGATACTTTTCTTGTTTTATTTCTAAACTCAATTTAGATTTATTTTTTTAGTTGTTGTTGTGGCTTGTTTTTAATTAATAAGATTTAAGATTCTAAAGTGAATGTATCTTAATCGTAATACAGTTTAGATATTTGCACTGGAAAACAAGAGAAACATACTGTGAAAGAGTCATGTTCTGAGACGGACTGGCGTGTGTGTGTGTGTGTGAGGTGGAGGTTAAAAAAACACGTCTGAAGAAACAATTTCCTTGCAATCCATCAGAAAGAGACTGTCAATACGATTGATAAACTGCTAATTACAAAATCAATGGCTATGAATTTTCACAGCTGTCAGACAGCGGCAGTCCCGTGAGAGCCATCGGACACAGCGTCTCTCTCTCCCCGTCATCCGCCAGCGCCGAAGCCCACCATCAGCATTTTCATTTCTCAGCCAGACAAAGAGAGACAGCGGAGGCGACGGCAGAATAAAAGCAGGCGGAGCGGGCCGCATTGATCAGGCGAGGACGGGGCCTGCCTTCTGAAGAGCCAGCTGTCGATACGGCCTGTGTCTTCTCCTCCGAACGCTCGCTGATACTCATTCCACTACACTTTACACATTTTATTGACAGCCCTGGTGTTCCTAATGAAATGCTAAATTTATCCATGGCGGCGGCCGTTATGGAGATCTAGAGGAACGGGGAACGGAAGCTGTTCAATTAAAAGCTCAGCTGTGTTGCATTCTCTTCTGTTTCCGCTCCCTTCATCTGTGCTCCAGTATACTATACTAATAAACAAAGCATGCTTGTCTTGTTTCTAGTCAGAAACAAAGACATTTTTAAATCAAGATACTTTTACTAGATAAGCATAATGACATATTTTGGTATGTTTGCTGAAAGAAAAAACAAAAAAAAAACCAAACAAACAAAAAAATGATCTGTCAGTTTGTTAAATAAAAATAATAGTGCTATCAAACAATTAATCGCTATTAATCACATAATATATGTGTGTGTGTATTTATTATGCATATATAAATACACACAAACACATATTTTGAAAATATTTACATGCATTTACTAATACATGCATATATTTATATTATATTATTTACAAATATATTTCATATATAAACAAAAATATATAAATATATATATATTTTTCTGAAATATATACATGCATGTGTGTGTATTTATATACACTGCTAAAAAAGAACACTAAAATAATATCCTAGATCTGAATGAATTAAATATTCTTATTAAATACTTTCTTCTTCACATAGGTGAATGTGCTGACAACAAAATCACACAAAAAATTATGAATGAAAATCAAATTTATGAACTCATGGAGGTCTGGATTTGGAGTCACACTCAAAATGAAATATTTTTTGTCTTGCATTAAGAGGAACCCAAGGCCAACCCCACTGGCATATGGTCTCACAAGGGGATCTCATCTCTTTACCTAATGGCAGTCAGGCTACCTCTGGCGAGCACATGGAGGGCTGCGTGACCCTCCAAAGAAAAGCTACCCCACACCATTACTGACCCACTGCCAAACCGCTCATGCTGGAGGATGTAGCAGGTAGCAGAACGTTCTCCACGGCGTCTCCAGACTCTGTCAGGTCTGTCATGTGCTCAGAGTGAACCTGCTTTCATCTGTGAAGAGCACAGGGCTCCAGTGGAGAATCTGCCAATCTTGGTGTTCTCTGGCAAATGCCAAACGTCCTGGGGTGCGTTTCCCAAAGGCATAGTTAGCCTACTATGATCGCAAGTTCCGTCGTTACCAGCATAGTTCAACGATTGGGTGTTTCCCGAAAGCATAGTTCAAACGAACATTCGCAGTCAACGTCACAAACGAACGTGGTTTGAACTACAGCTCTAGACCTGTGGTTACAAGCATAGTTTCTTGTTAGTAAGATATATGGGCTTTAATAAATATGCTCTTGGGCACAAGAAGCAAACTATTATGCATTGCTATCTTTATCTTCCATTATATCTAAATATAAAGAGATTTAATTATGTATTTTTGCACGTCCATTCTAAACGCTGTTTTTAAAAAGTGCGCATGCGCAAAAAAGACTAAGGGATCCTCAGAGTATGACGTATGAGGGAACCCGCGATGATTCAAAGATCAAATAAAGAAAAATGACAGTGAACAAAAATAATCAATTAGTCAATATGTGTCATGTTCAGTACAGCAGCATCTTGGAGATCTCTAATCAGTTTAATAGCAGAAGGTATATCTGTAAGACATGCGTGTGACGTCATTAACAATGGCCCTCTGTTGTTGAACTGTTTAAACAACGGAGATGTGACCGTGTTCGGGAAACAGTCGTGTGTAGCTAGTTCCTTTCCAAAACAATGCATCGTACTATGATGGTTTATCAGCGAGTTACATCATTGTTCGGGAAACGCACCCCTGCACGGTGTTGGGCTGTAAGCCTCATACCATCCTCAAGGAGAAGCACTCCTTTATTGGGGGTGTCTTGCTAATTGCCTATAATCTCCACCTGTTGTCTATTCCATTCACACAACAGCATGTGAAAGTGATTATCAATCAGTGTTGCTTCCTAAGACGGCAGTTTGGTTTCACAGAAGTGTGATTGACTTGGAGTTATATTGTGTTGTTTAAGTGCTCCCTTTCATTTTTTTTGAGCAGTGTATATAACACATAACAAACATATACAGTACACACACAGTATATTATGTAAAAAAAAATGTTTATTTTGAATGCAATTAATTTTTAATGCAATTGTGATTGTTTGACAGCACTAAAAAACAGCACTTGTTTTGTTTTCCTCAGGATAGTTTATCTCAGAATGTGATGTGTAACAGTTGGTTAGGTTAACTTGTTAAAAAGAAAGTCTCTTATGTTCATCAAGACTGCTTTTATTGTAAAATATTATTCTTACTGCTTTTATATGATTATATGAGAAATTGATTGCTGTAATCAAAGCTGAATTTTCAGCATTACTCCAGTCTTCAGAAATAATTCTAATATACTGATTTACTGCTCAAGAAACATTACTGATCGTTATTATTATTGAAAACAGTTGTGCTGACCAATATTTTTGTGGAAACCAAGATTCCCAGATGAATAAAGTTTAAAGAACAGCGTTTATTTGAAACTGGAATCTTTTGCAACATATTAAATGTTTTTACTGTGGATTAATTTAATTTACCCTTGCTGAATAAAAGTAGTGCTTTTTTTCAAAAACCCTTCAAAACTCTTCAAACAGCTGAACAGCAGTGTATGTATAAATGTAGAACAAATAAACATGAATCAGTCTGAAGATGCTGATACCTGAGTTGGCGAGTGCGATGGCCTTCAGCGTGACAAACTCCTCCTTCTCCACCTTGAGTTTCTTGTACTTGCGTACTAGCTGGAGGATAGACACGTAGAGGTCCAGCAGGCCCGTGAGCCGTGAGTGCTCCTCGTCCATCACGTAGTCCTCGGCATACACCAGCTCGTCCTCGTAGGGCAGCGAGCGGAACACGATGCTCAGGATCAGGATCTCCATCCACGCGCTCTGCAGCAGACTCATCTGATCTCCCAGAGACAGGCTGGAGAAACCTGAGCACCAGAGCAGACCAGACTCAGTATGAATGAAGGCAACACACACACACGTGATACTAAAGTAACACCGCTCCTGTGTTCCTCCATAAAGGAAGACATCATGCAAGTTAAACATTTAGACATCATGAATACGTTATTTTGTAACAATGTACAACATAATAAAACATTAGTATGGTATTTATGATAAATGTAATTTGGGGACAAAACAGCAACGCACTTAAAACCGCACAAAAAGCTAAATGTATTCCTCCACCAGCAGTACTGTGTTTAATACAGAAAAACCACACTTTAAAACTGGATAAGGGCATTATGATTATGCTCTGTTTCTTCATGTGTTTTCTTCTGACAGCTGTCAATAACGTGAGCATCTCCTCGAGCCGTTTGCACATCCCACGATCGCTCCGATGATTAAAATGATTGCTTTACAAGTGGACTAAAGCAGCGCTATCTGCCCCGCTCGCCATTAAAGAGCCGATAGATTACAGTATCGATCCCCTCGCCCGCCACACCTGACCCCCAACTTTCATATGAATGCAGGGCCGAGTGGGCGATGCCTATCTGCTGCCGGCTGGCGCTCTGGAGTGTTTGTGGGCCGAGAGACAGAAAGAGCCGGAGGAGAACAAGAAAGAGGCAGAAAAGAGAAGCTGAGTGTTTAATTTCCTTTATCAGGCGGGCGAACAGCGGCCGGGCGTGCCGGAGGATACATTAATTAACAGATTGCGATCAGGGCCGCGGGGCCCCTGACAATGTGAAGAGGGATCAATAAGGGCCTCGCAATGGAGGTGCTGGATGAACAGGAGCAGCTGGAGATCAGGTCAGCGCAGACGCACAGTCAGAAACACTTCACAAAAATTGAAAGACTTCGCGCTCACGACCGGCTTCGAGAGCAGATTCACATGCAAAGTGCATTGATTTAGTGCATGAATGCCACATGTCCATCAAGGTCTCGAGTGTCTCCGACAAAACTAAGAGACAGACAGCGATGCCTAAACCTCAAACATTATGTTTGGTGATCTGAGTATGTGGCAGTTACACAGGGTAATAAATAAGAAGAAACTAACCAGACTTCATTTTACCCTAATGAAAAATAAATGCTTAAATGTATTTGAATTGCATTTATTTCATGCTCTGTATACTACAAAAACATTTTTATATTTATGAACTTGTGCAATTGCAATGCAGTTGTACTATTTGTATACTGCACTGGTATACTTCAAGTCTGCTAAACTGGAACAACTGATTTTGTACTTAATCCACTTTAATTGTGCAGAAGTAGTCCTGAAGTCCAATTAAAGACACACTTAGTATATTTGATTGTGCTAAAGTGGAACTGCAAGAATACTTTA
>JAUMHP010000072.1:17105336-17117768 GCA_032361065.1 Enteromius trimaculatus | reverse complement strand
CAGTTTGTCCAGTATAAAAACCATTACGCCTATGGAGAGTCCTCATAAATCACAAAAACCAACATGTGTGTGTGTGTTGAGGAGCACTTTGAGGAGACTGTGTTTTTGGGTCAGTAGTGATCCAGTCGGCTGTAAGCTCCTTGCTGAAAGGCTCTCAGTGCTGACACAGCACTCTGTGTGTGTGTGTGTGTGTGTGTGTGTGATTAAGGGGGTCAACATCCTCCTAATCTCCTTACTAGATAGCGCTTCACCCAGCTAATGATTAGCATCTTCCCTAAAAACACAACACAGATGGACGGCACTGAGTCAGCAAGTGTGCACAACAGTTACTTTCCCTTTCTTTCTTTACCGTGTCCGGTTTTAACTGAATGGAAGGCTTTTACACATAAAAAAAAAAATAAAAAATCATAATTTTTATCATTTGTATTGTATTGTAATACATGTACACTATTAGTAATATTAGTGAAAATGTCATCTGAAAAACATCTGATGGATAAAATCCTACATGTCTGTCTCCTTCACTTTGAATTAGATCCCACTGCAACAGTAAAATGGGCTGTGAACGGTTTGTTGACCTGATTGAGTCTTCTTAAGGTACAGATTCCATGCTAAGGAACAATATGGGAACATAATGTGGTTCATTTGTATTAGTTGAGGAGGAACTTTAAGTTGTATTTTTATTATGAAAGACTATAAAATAACAGTAGAAGTCGTGAAGCTGCAGTGTCCAGCTTTACCAGCACCTGCTGTAACTTCATGGCCTCTTTTATTTGTTAGTAAATTATAGTCTGAAATGATACAATTAGATATTAATTAGGACAGGCACTGACCAGGGATGTGTTTGGCCCAGCCGATGATGACCACCAGCTCGCGGTCGGCCAGGTCACACAGCGTGGTCAGAGCTTTGATGTCGCTCTCGGGCATGGTGGGGTCCGGCATGGCGTAGATCTTCTCCGGCTCCGCTACAAGCAGATGAGACACGATCTTCGTCACTGAGGAGGAGGAAGAGGACGAGGGACAGATAGAGTTATTCCGAAATCACTCGGGCACAGGAAACGTGATAAACAATATAATATCAATGATCTGTTTCAGATTCACTGCAGAAATATTCACAAACTATTAAGATGCTTTCTGTGATTATGTTACACTCATAATCACACTCATTAATAAATCCTTACATAAAAACTTTTTATGCCACTGTTTGTGTATACTGATAAACATTAATAATGGTTCACTGATGAATAGTTATTTTAATGTAATGGTGTTATGCTTATTATAAATATAATGTAATATGTAATAAAACACAATCAATATAATCAGACACAAAATACAAAATGCCTTACATCTCTTGCAAAATGATGTACTGCATTCAGAATATCACAAACACATGTCAAAAGCAGGCATTTGCAAATTGTTTGTTGTGTTTTGCAAATGAGTGTATGGTGTAGCAGATTTGGTGTAAGTAAACATGTTGTATTGCACTCACAGAAGTGTGATGTAAATGTGTGATTTTTTTTTCATTTATAAATATATGAAATGTGTGTGTGTGTGTGTGTGTGTGTCCTCACAGGGTTTTTTGGCTGGCGGCGGCAGTGTGAGCCCCAGGTAGGCTGTGTTTTCTGCATCCATTCTCCTCTTGTATTTCTGTCGGCCTCCTCGTACACGATCTAGCCGAACACCTGATCAAACACAAACCATACATCACACACATAAAAGGTAACATCAACGTTCTGTGACACAAATCATTTGCAGCGTGTCATCATACAGACACAGCTTCAGCATCTGATATAATGTAACATGATAATATAACAGTCAATTATTGATATACAGTATTTACATCCTTGTTATTGTTGTTACATCATGCTTGAAGGAGACATGGCCGCAATTGTAATTAAAAATAAATAAATAAATGAAAATAAATTGTTGCTTTACTGTTTACCATCATCTGTCAGAATTAATGATTTATAATAATAACTAAAATATTTTTTGGGGGACTGATTTGATATATATATATATATATATATATATATATATTTTTTTTTTACCGTAAAAAAATGCATGAAAAAAATGTTAAACTTATTTTATTTTAGCTAGTTGCCAAGCCAGCTTTTCTCATTTATTAAGTTTTGATGTACTAAACAAACCAAACCTAAATTAATATGTAATACAAATTATAGACATTCAAAAGACTTAACAAACAACAAGATTACTAAAGCATTAACTAAAAAACATTAAAAAAAGATTTCTATTGCTTCTGCACATTTACTTTTTTAATTAATCTTTGCAATGGAACTAGTAAAGAGAATAAATAATTTCTCCTTTAGGGGAAATTTAAACTGAGGAAAAAGCTAACAGATTCACCAACACACAAAGATTCACGGAGCGGGGTCGACAGACGCTAGTGAGGGAGCGAGGATCAGCGGGATGAGCTCTCAGCGTGTGACGGAGGTGTCAGGCCTCCATATGTGAACACTGTGACACTACACGCCTGCCGCACATCTAAACAGATGAATATTTAACACAGGGTCAATGAACTCACAGACGGACCTTCTCATTATTGAGCTTATCAGCATCGCCGCCGAGAACGCTAACAACAGCAGCCGCAGAGCACTTACTGTATATACGGCATCTCCGCAAAACTGACCACTCTCCACCGTGAAACAATAGAAATCACACAGATATTATAGCTTAGCATGTTTGGTACACACACACACAATATAAACGCCACACTAACACTTTATTTATTAGCCAATTATTTGATAAGAATGCTTCTACATTTGTACATTACTCACCCGTCCTAAACCTGTAATACTTGACCGGTGTTTGTTTACTCATTCACGGTGCTTTGAATATGACTGCATTTGAATCTATATCTGACACGTGGAGTACGGCACATGCAAACCAAAAATCAAGCTCTAAATCAGAAAACTGGGTAAAATAACAGCTGAAACTATGACTTAAAAGACCAAAGCTCAATGAATTGTTTTGGATTAGTAAACATGTGTTTTTATTTCCTCACAAAATAACATTTTCGGCTCCATCTATTGATTTTTTACCACGGTCAAGGAAATCTTACTGTGTTGACAAAATAACCATAGTTAATACATCACACGTGTTAAACAAAGCAGCTTTAGTGTTATTTATTCAATTATAAATATTTTATTTATTTACGTATTGCTCAATATTAATAGGATATACAATTGAGAATTAAAAAAACTAAAACAATATATTTATTTGTTTGGAGCTGACATGTCATGGTTAAAAAAATTATTTTTTTTCATTGTACATTGTACAAAAACTAACTTTTCAATTTTAGTCTTTCTACTTCGAGTGTTACATGCTTTTCTTAGTAATTATTTGTGAAATGCACTAATCATTTCTGAGTGGAAATGGTAAGACCCAGACCATTTATTTAGACAACTGCTTAAAATGTCTAAATTGTTATGAGTATACAAATGACTAGACTATATAAAAACATCAAATACTATAGTGAATCCAAACTCCGAGCAACCAGTTAAAGTTCCCTGGAGGCTAAATGATTTCATCCCTCTACAACTACTGTGTCAGAGGAGGTTTGTGTGCCACTACAGCAAATTACACTCCCACAATTCTCCCTGCTCCCTCTTTATTGAACATTATAGAGTGTGAGATTAGAACAAGGATGAAGGAGAAGAGAAAAACACAGAGAGGAGGAAAGGAGGTCCATTTAGCAGCCATAATCAGCCGACAAACGTAAGAGCAGGACACTGTTGCATCATTTACAGACGGCGTAACTCAGATGCAATGACCACAGCCTTAAGAACCTTCATCTAACCGTTGTTTTTCAAAAAACTGTACATCTTCAGAATATGAAGTGCTAATTACATTTGATCTGAATTACAACGCCTATTTCATCAAATATGACACAAAAAGTGCAACAAAGGCAGCGACAACAAACTGCATTATCTTTTTTGAAGCCAAATCGGGAGATTTCTTCTCCTTATACAAATTATTTGATTCCCTAGAAACAGAAATCTGATTAGGATTGTCTTTCAATTTCCTGACACTGACAACCCACTAACCTAATTACCCGCTGGTCCCCGTGGTCCTACTCTTCCTCGCAAACTCCGGGAGATCATTTGATGGTTGCTAAGTCGCAGTAAAATCTCATTTCTCCTAACTACAATTTTAATATTTTTATTGATAGTCACAGACGGTGGGGAGCGAGATAAAATGATTTTGAATTATGCTAAAGATTGGATTGACTGAACGCACCGTAAATATAATTTAACTCTGGCCCAAATGGTTTGAATTAATAAGCTTACAACATACCTAAAGGACATAACTGTAGTCCTAAACAAAGGCTCATTCTCATTCTTTCTCACTGGCTTGTTGCTGATGCCAACAAATCTGGTATATAATGCTAATGTTACCGACGTCAAATACAGCAGTGTGGTTTAGTTCTGCACATGACGATGGAACATGTCCAAGCTGAAACTAGTTAGTTAAGTCTGCCCAAACCATTCTAAAACCTCAAACTAGGTCAGCTATAACCGGCAGACCACCTCAGGCTGGGTTAAGCTGTTATTTGTTTCTGTATTGTACATGGTTTTCTCTAAAGATCTTGATTCAGCTGGAGAAACGCTCCATGTCAAATTCTGGCGTCAGCCATCACAAAGCCAGATTCAGAGGTACATAGGTGCCTGTTTTAATTAGAACAGTAACTGTCATAATTAAACAGATGCTGGCAGGAATTAAACCTTGGCACTATCTAGTTTCCCGTTACACCCGGAGCAAGAGGGTCAGGCTGAGAGAAAGAAAGAGAGGGAGGGAACGAGATAAAAGAAAAAGGCCGATTTGTAATGGATCAGTGTGTCATGAGGTTTTCAGATTGCACCCTCGCTGGTTTAAATACTACGACATGCATTTATACAGTCTAATCCCATCCTACTAGCTCAAGAGCGTTTTTACAGTTTTATCTGCACTGTGAATTAGAGGATGTATGTCCAGTGCAAAACAAATGTTTGCCTTCATAAAAAATTAGTAACTCTCACACCAGCGTTCGTACCCAATTTGAAAGCACTAAAGGTGGCAACCTTTAGTGTTTTGTTTCTTGCTGTATGTTGAAGTAAAATGAGTTACACCATAAGAGAATAAGAGCACAGTTCATGTGCTGCTTACACCACATCAGAGGATCCTTCAGATCCTTACAGAAGCATGAGACTCATGCATGTTACTCCAAAAAAAAAAAGCAATTGTTTGTGTTCATACTGTTTTGTCAAACAACTTTTTTAACTTTTTCTTTCTCACTGTAGTTAAATGTGGAAGTAAAATGAGTTATGAATTCCATTTCATATTGATGTTAAGACAATAAGAGCATGAAATGTATCTTTTGGACGATTTCTTATACTCCTCGCACCACATCAGAAGATCTGTCTGATTTTTAATAGATGGAGTGTTGTCTTTAGAACTCACTGGTCCAATCTGTACAACATGTATCAAGTACTAAATCATAGCTACACACTCCAAACAGGTCCTACTAAAAATGTGTGCAAACTGTACGATTAGTCACATCAGTTAGTAACATCTGAAGACTGGACTCATGCGTGTTATTTCAAAAGAAAAACAAATGTGTGTCTTCATAATGTTTCAAGTAATAAACGGAATAAATATCCTATTCAATCCAAATTTGAAAGCCTATGTTGGGCGCCAGCTTTTTTGTTTCTCGCTGTAGTTAAATGCAGAAGAAAAACGAGTTGTGAATGCCATTTCATATTGACAATAAGAGCAGTAAATGCATCTTTTGGACGATTCCACATGCATGAGAGGAATGAGTGGCTCAAACTGGAATTTGTTCAGTGAAACATGAGAGCGATGCGCTTCTGAAAGCAAGTGTGTTTTACGGCGCTGACCGCCGTTGGTTCACAGCGAGAGGATCTCGAATGTCATTTCTTCAAAGTGAGCGTGGCGGTGTGGGAGAGAGAGAGGGCTTAGGGCCAGCGCGGAAGGCATCCGAGCACGGATTAGCCCTCGGGCCAACGACTGCGTGAGGGCCAGCTGACCCCGGGCTTCTTTTCCTCTCTCAAAACAACAATCCCCTCTTGAGCAAAGCCCCTACAAAAGGGCCTGTCCCCACTCTTGTCAGTGGTTCGCCGTGGGTAGCTGGACTTGGCAGGGGCCCTTATTTTTGGTGGTTTCACCTGTTCTGGGTGCCTGTCATCTGGGTGAGGGGAAAGTGTCAGCGTAGCTGGGATGGTTGGCAGTGCCTCTGGGAGCTTAGGCTGACCCGTTTTTAGCTAGGAAATTCACAGGGCCGTGTCCTGAGGCCACGGTGAACTCTACCTTTCATGGCTGCCGACAACCCCCATCTGAACTGGCCCCGCGTCAGCACTATTTCAAAGAGCCCTGCGTTTGGCAGCTTGGCATTTTTCCTTGTGAACGGTGACGAGAGATACGGTGAGCGAACCGCAGAGCTGACATCTAACCCAAAAACACCTGTGCTGTGGCTTCTTCTAGCACGGCCGGACCCAATCAGGCAGCCTTCCCAACGACGGTGCCAACAAAGGAGGAAACTCGCGCACTACAATCCTGCCAAAGGACGACTGAATGTTGCTCGCTGTGGGTTGATGCTCTTTATGGAAAATGTTTAAATCAGACCTTAAAGGGACACCTTTTTTTGAAAAAACAAAAACTAACAACTATGTATTGTTTAAGTAACAATATTGTTTTGGAACATTCTAAACTGTAAAATGACCATAAACAATACAATTTAAACAAGTTTATTTATTTATTACATAACTGGAATTTCCTGGTGAGCTCAAACACAACACATTTCTACAAACATACAGTGAACATTTATAAATTAATCCACCGTTACATGGAATGAGATGCACAGGTGCCTGAGGAGTGGAAGACATGAACCATCCTTAAAGGTGCTATTCAAAAATCTATGACCGGTGAAATTCAGTAGGAGTCCACACTTTCTTTAGAGAGTGAGTGTGTGTTTTGTGATCAGGCAGTCATCTGTCTCCCTCTCTACAGTGTGGTCTTCGTCCAGCAGTGATCTAGGCTCTCTGGTGGAAAACACATGTTCACGCCTGCGGTAATCCTCTCACCTGTTCAGACGACACCTCGAGGGAAACCACCGCCACACGCATACACACACGCTTTACACACTCCGAGACGTGTCTTACAGAGTCACTCACATAAAATGTGCTTTTTTTTCTTCTGTGAAACACAGAGTTAGATGTTGGGCAGAAATTTAAATACGATGCATGTTTCAAAAAAAGTCACCACAAATGGATCATAACTAACTTTTCTTGTGGTGCCTTTTTCTTCTTTTTGACACAATAAATCATTATCCATGTTCCTGAAGAATATAAAAACATTAGGTCAGAACAAAATGAGGGTGATTAATTGAAAAAGCGTTTTAAGTAAAGTAGCTGTTTAAACGTATTAGTGTTGTGCACATCATGTCACAAATACTCTACAAAGTGCAACAAATACTCTTCTGTTGGAGCCAAGGATACATCTTGAGGCATGTTGTGAAGGATTGCTAATGGTGCGGTGTTATTCAGGTTTATTTTTTGTCCAGTGCATAATTCTCTATAGATTTTATGGCAGACGGAAATCAGACGTCTAGATGAGGCTTTTGAACGTGAGAGATGTGAGTCTCGTGGGTTTAAAGAGTCTTTGGATTACGTCAGTGTAATCTCTCAATAGTATCTGTTCCTTTCTTCCCAGCTCCGATTCGCTTCCATTGATCAGAGGAAAAAAATCTGTAGTCCCTGACATCTGAGTCGTCTTATTGATCACTTCCTGTTTTGAGGGAATGAAGCGGGTCCAGGACTATGCAGTAAATCTCACGACTGAAAACATCCTGCGCTCAGCACGTCTGATGAACTCTTCGGTTTGATCAGCTCTGAAATCATTCTTCTAGCATTACTGATTAAAGCCATTTTTCTCTCCTCACTGTGTCTTTCTTCAGATGACTGTCCTACTTAATTATGGCTCATAAATACACCCTTGAATAAACAAAAGAAAAGAAAAGCCGATAACACTTTATTTTACGATTAAACCTATTAGGCATGCCTATTACTAGAATATTAGTCATTTATTAGTGCTCATTAAGCTCATATTAATGCCTCATTCTACATCCCTACTGTAATCCTACTCAATGCATACACTTAACAACTACCACTCTAACTTGCAAATTAAGCATTTATTGAGGGAAAAGTCATAGTTAATAGTTAACAAGTGTTATCTATTCTAAAGTGTTACCTAAAGGCTATAGAGCATATTTCATAATTAGCTTTCTTATGGGGAAAATAACTGTTCATATTCACTATTCACACACATACAATAAAACTACTAGCTAAAATACTAGACATAAACCAAGTGTTCAAGTTTCACAGGTGAATAGAAAGTTCAAAAGAATAGTATTTATTAAAATAGAAATCTACTGCAACATAAACCTCACTTTCACTCTTGATCAATTTAAAGCATCTTTGCTGAATACTGATTTTTGAAAAGCATTATTTATGATTAAGCAGAAATAAAATATAAAACTCATTTATGTACATATCAGTTATCACACAACTTGTGTGAGAGTAGGTGGGATGTTGTCAAACAGAAAGGAAAGTTTTGGACAGTTCATGCAGGTGCTGTCCTGTCCTGTAAAGTTATAATTAGGTGAGATGGCTGCATTGAGCGTGACCTTCGCTGGGCCGTGGCTCCGCTCGTACTCTGAGGGTAGACGTGGACAGACGTGACCCTCTGCCTCTCATTTCCTTGTCGCCTTGAAAGGCCTGATTGATTTGGCGCTCACGTAGCGTCGGATTGGAGACAGACAGTGACCTTGCACTTGAGGAGGGACGCTGACGGCCAACGAGATACCTGTTCATGTCATCTATTCATTTGTGCAATGTTTGAACATATTTTTATAATGTTGAAAAAGCTGATTGAACTCTACACTAACACAGAGCTGAAGTGGTTTTACTGACAGTGAGAAAGTGTTAGAAACGATCATTTCTGAAGAGTACAGGACAAAGCCAGATGTTACAAAGGGCAGTCATGTTTAGTGCTGTCCGAGGTTGAATTATCTGCTTAAATCATCCTCCTATAGTATGATATCAGGACTTAAAAATAGAATTATAACTAATCTAAAAAAACTCAGATACATGCTTTCTGTACTTTTTTATTCTAGGTGAAAATATCTTAGCTGATGTATTTTAGTTTGCAGCTGAGAATAATTCACTTTTTTTTATAAAAATAGTTTAAGATCAGAACATTTTTAATGAAAGAAATCACAGTTAAATTACAGTTTCACACAGAAAGCATCTATCTTAACTCCTAATAACATTAAACATTTTTTTTACTGTAAATCAAATGAATGCAGCATTGGTGAGCAAAAGAGACTTATTTCAGAAATATTAAAAGCAAAACATCTTCAGTATAGTTCAGTCGTAACAAGTAAAAGCCGTTGAAGTGCAGACACATGCTGATGACGACGTCTGCCCCTCTATCTTATTGTTTAAGCTCCATTTGGGATTCATTCTCAGTGTTTCGTGCGGTGGACAGATTCCCTTACTTCATTCAGCTCCATATAGAGCTTTCACAGATGGATTGTGGGTGAACTACACACATTACATTTCAGACCTGCTTCACATCCAGCCCGTGTGCACATGTCTTATGTTACTCCTGCATACAAAAATGCATTCACGTGAATACAGCCAGAAATTTGAGGGAAAGAAATATCTTTGAGCATATTTGATTGTCACAGATTTCCCACATGACAGGACTTTAAAAAAGCATCCGCAGGAAGAGAGCTGAGATGTTCGGAAAACATTTAGCGGATCAATACGTCGGGAAGAGAGCGTGTGCTCTGGGACAGAAGCCTTTCCAGTCGGAATACTGTTACACTTCTATTAGTCAGATGCACGGATCGACCTATTCAGCATATTTCTGTCTCTCTGCCCAACAGGCGCAATTATTTACTGCATGTGAGCCTATGCCAGCAGCCCCCGTGGTCCAGCACTCTGACACGGGTCTGCCGGAGCGCCAGCCAACAACATTTACCAGTCTAACATGGCTTGTGTGTCTCTGGCAAGCACTGCACTCAGCTCTGATCGCTGTCGCGTGTGTTTGATGGAGTCGCTACAGAACGGGGGACTGATTTAAAGGCCAACAAAACGCATTACAAAGTAAAATGTGACCTAATGAAAGACCTGCTGAGGTGAACGGCCAAACTCAGGCTCAAACACTGGCAGTTTGTATGATCAAATGATCACACATCATTTGTATGATTTGATTTTAAGGTTTGGTGTAATTATGGATAAAGCAAAGGAAAGTTTAGGCCAGAATCCAAAAACAAAATTGGACATAACTCCTGACTGGGCTTAACCCAACCCTTAGTGATCTGCCCTTGTACAAAGTTGAATAAACCGACCAAATACCTAGATCTAAGAGGAAACTATACTATTATATTTACATTTTAGAAATAATTTGGATTGGTTGTATTAATACACTGTAAAAATCCAATTAATAAAATGTTGGGATTTTATTGCTTGGGTCTGCACAGATATACTTTAAAAACATTAAATGAATGGTTATTTTCAAACCCAGTCAACATTTAGACAGCTAAACGTTGACCAAACTAATAAAATTTAATTCAGCCAACACCAAGATCATCATGACTTTGCGGGAGAAACTTGCCATCTTGTCAAGTTCATGCCTCAGGTAAGTCCCACTAAATAAATGGCATTTTTAGACTAGATTAGTGTGAAAACATGCAGCATATTGTTTTTGAGTGAACATTTAGAAAGTATTTTATGGGTTGTATATCATGGGTATAGGGGTGAGCATAGATCATTTTGATTATTAATTTGAAATTAATCTAGATTAAAATGGCTCATTTGAATTCTGCCAGGCATTCAGAATGTGTGTGCTACATAAATAATGACTAAAAGTAAAGCCCTATTTGGACGGCACTAGTTTTACAGGGGGTCGTTAGAGAATGTTTTGTTTCACAGATACTTGGTGATTTTAATCCCATCCGAATCTGACATGTCTGTGTTTTTCTCTCACAACCTCTGTGATAATTCTAAAGTCTGAATGCCATGTCTGTGATATTATTTTTCATAACGCGTGTCCTTGTGTGTTTTAGCCAGCGCGATACACCGTAGATCCTCTTACCGCATGCACGGTATATTTGATATATAAAAGAAATAAAAAATCACAAATAAAGAGCCAGATCACGTAAACTGTTAGGACTGAATATTGTAATATCAGTATCAGGTAAGATTACTCACGTTCATTTCTGCACTCGGTTACATATGTTTTAATTATCAACATTAAACATGGGTTTACTACAAAAAAAAAATCATAATAGTTGAACTAAAGTAACCACATGGTTTTGCTGTACAAGACATGTATCTTCATGGTATTTGTGATTATACTAATTGTAATCAATCTGAATGACTGAGCAATGCACGCATATCACATGATCTCTGTGACGCCCAGATGTACATAACAGACCCTCTCACCTCTGTAATAAACACAGAGGTGTTAGTCCCGTCCGAAATGGTGCATGAAGATCACGGACGACAGGTGATAAGAATCGAAGCTCACACGTACAGTAGTTTAGAAAACTAGTCCCGTCCGAATAGAGCTACAGTGTAATTCAGCTCGGTATACATCCGCCCTAAAATATCAACGTGAAAGTCATCATAGCTTGCATAGTATAGACCCAGCTCCCAACACAACTTTGTGAATAGATTAACAGCGATATTTTTTTTATCGTTCATTAAGAGTCTCACGTTAACGCAGCACGTTAACACGATAACGGCCCACCACTAGTAACATTAGTAAAGAGTTGCAGATGTCACGTGAAGTAAAAAGACGACATTAAACGTGACTAACAACCGGCCGTGGTGAAATGTTGCTCTTTTCAAACAGGGTGGATTAACGTTATGTTACACGGTGTTTCTGGTCTTGTGAATGGCGCTTCAGAAGAGAAGTTCATTGTTCCGAACAAAAATGAACAAGTCAATCATTTGACAAGTCTGTTGAAAGCATCTCAGTCTGTTCCCTAGGTAGTGAGTCACTAGATAGTCCATTTGTAAAACTTCACCATTCATCAACAACAGGCAGGACCGTCATACTTTAATATTATTTTTATGCTATTTAAGGTAACTTAGCTCTGTAATATAAAATGTACAACAACTCAGATAACACTTTGAAGTCAGAAATTCACTCAACGTAAAATTTCTGTGACACTTGTTACTAAATAATAATTTGTTGAAACTGCTTGAATTTATTTATTTATTTATTTTTTTACAAAAAATAAATTAAGATATCATTTTAATAATGTTGTATTGTATTTTTAAATTATTATTTTATTATATTTTAATAGATAAAATATAAATACAATGATATGTTTATATTTATGTTATA